>KK115519.1:94137-118609 GCA_000611955.2 Stegodyphus mimosarum
ATATGTATAAATATATACAAAGATTAGTCAAAAGTATTTTCCAAGAATACAATTTATATTTAAAATGAAATTATATTATGATGATGTGAAAAACATGAGAATACATCTCAATTAATAGCTGCATGCAAAGGACAGCTATTGCTGTTACCTACATAAAATGTTTAAAATAACATGCCAGAACAAATGAAGGTCTTTAAAATTATTTATTTACATAAGACATTTAATTACAATTAAATCAATTTTTAATGTTTTTAAAAGAGAAACAAGAAATTTAACTTTAAAAATAATAAAATGATAAAATTAAACATAAACTTACTGATATTATGTTTAGATAATAAAAATCACAAAGAATTGTATAATTACATTCATAACAAATTCTTTGTTATTTAGGCTTACACTGCAACTGTTTTTAGTTTTCTTTTATCTGAATATTTCATAACACTGTCATTTTTAGACTTGTAATAAATATTTAAAAGAGTATTTGTACATGAGTATATAAGCAACTCCATAAATTTAAGTGACAAATCATTTTTAGGGGAAATAATTTTAATTTTCTTACACATAAGAATTTCTAATGTCATAGGAGATATTAATTGTTATTGGTTAGATACTTGCAGGAAACTACTTTCATATTCAGAGCTTATGAGCTTCTACATAATGATAAAATTATGTAGTATTATATTAACAGATCAGCAGATGGGTACTTTAATCCAGCTATGTCACAACTGTGAATATGTTTGAAATTAAGATAAGTGATTAGTGATTTTTCAATAACTAAACTACCACCACAATCATCACATTTTAGTTTGTTCATAACTAAGTGGCAAGAAGACTCGGCCAAATATGCAGTTGAAGGCAATTTATCATCCACAGTTTCAAGATCGGTATCTGTGACATCAAGATACTTGAAATTATTAAAATATTTTATAATAATTTCATGAGAAGTATCATTAATCGATTCAAAAGACTTCGAAAAATCACTGATAAAAACCATCCTTTTACTTTTAGACAGCATGGTTAAATTTAATACAGAACATGCATGCAATTTGTTTTCTATTCTAAAAACCTGTTGAAGTGATATATGATTGTGTGTTCCAGCTGAATTTTAAAATTTAAAGTTCAGTTTGAAATTTTGATAACATGGAAACAAAGAAAAATCATCCTGCATGCAGAATCGTAGATGCAAAGCTAAAAAAGATGCTGCTTTTCAGAAGAGGGCAGACGCAATGTCTCATTTCATAAAGAAGATAAAGATTACTTTGGATGTAAATGACGTTCACATTGAATCATCATCAGAATCAATTACAAAAGAACAGACATCATTCAGCCAAAGAACATCAGCTACATTGGATGAAGTTATTGAAAAGACTGATAAAACTCCAAAGGAAGGGAATGGTGATCCACGCATGGAATTAAATGAATCGGAAGTCAAAGATCATCCAGATAATTCGATGGAAGAAACTGGCATAAATGAAAATTCCTTTATTCATATTGATTTTGATGATCCTGCACAGTGGCCAACTCTTAGCAACAAAGTGAGAATGACTGTCTAAAATGAGGGCCTATCAAAAGAAAGGTTTAATGTATATAAAAAGCAATGATGGATGTAAATTTAACGATACATATTACAACAGAAAAATGGAGAATTAGTTTCCTGTACATGGCTATTATATTTCATAAGTACAAATTCCGTTTTTCTGCTTCTGTTGCAAGGCATTTGCATCGATTGACAGTAGTAGCCTCATAAAAATGACGTAGAAAACCCAGTTGATGTGTAACCGATTTATAAATTTACTTTGATTATCTCAGTAAAAGTATTGTAAATATGAAATCAGAAAATGTTTAAATATGCACATAACTGTCATAATTATATATACTCTCTCATGTAACTTGTACAAGACAATGTCTGTAATTAACATATCTATGCTTATACACAAGCCTTGTATGCCCATGTAATATTTATATTTTTATGTGGAAGAAATAATCCCTTCTGCCAGAATCACTATTAACAGCATAAGACTTTTAAAACAATGTCAGGTCAGTGGTTATCCCAGGCAAAGCTCAGTAACCTCATAAAAGGCTATAATGATTGGATAAATGTATTTAAGCCTTGCATTGGCTGAGATTAGTAGAGCACATATGAAAAATTTGCTAAAATGGAAAGAGCTTAAAAAAAATTTGAAAAATAAAACAACAACTGATTCCCAAACCCAAGAGATGTATTAAAAACATTGGTCAAATGGTATCAGGTAGACTGATCAAGATCATAATATTTCTTAGCAGCCAGAATTTAGCCTTTCAAGGCTCATCTGATGTGCTGTACCAAAAGACAATGGAAACTTCTTAAAATTAGTGGCATTTTTGCAAAGTTCGACACAGTTATGGAATTTTGCGTAGCAAGAGTATTACGATCTAAAGGTAGCAACAGCAAAGTTCATTATCTATGCAAATATAGTCAAAATTAAATGCTGCAAATTACTGGCAATAGAAGGGAAACACGCCAATGTGACAATCAAAATCGATGAAACAACCTTGTATTTGGCGCACATTTACTAAAACACTCAATCGATTTCGAGGGCAGCTACAGGTCCCTCCTCATCAGCAGAAAAAAATCTATAATTTTAGATTGTACTCCTCATATTAGTAAAACTGAACAGATGAGTGTTGTCATATATTTTGTCCTTTACAGTGATGGAGTGGGCAGAAATCAAGGAGCATTTTTAGGCCTTTATTAAAGTTGACGATTCTACAAGTAACGGAATATGTGAGACAGTAATGGAAATGTTTAAAATGTGGATCATTCCCCTTGATGATGTGAGAAACCAGGGATATGACAATGATGTGAAAGGGAAGAAAAATGATCTTCAGAATGATATCTTAAAAATAAATCCTCATGCGTTTTATGTTCCTTGTGCCACTCATAGCTTAAATTCAATGATTAACAATACAGCAAAGGTGAATGGAGACGCAGTTAGTTTTTTTTGACAATTTAAGAATTATACAATTTATTTTCTTTTTCTCCTAACTGAAGGGCAGTTCTTTTGAAAAACATTTCCTGTTTAACCTTAAAATGCCTCTAAAAAACTCGATGGGAAAGCAAAATTGAAGCCATTGGACCTTTATGATATCAACTAGATGATATATTAAAGGTCAACGGTTAAAGTCTATCAACTATGAGGCTGTTTTTGAAATATCCGAAGGTGAATACTTTTCAAAAGAAGTGCAACACGAAAGATAAAGTCTGTCTGCCAAAATCAAGGATTATAAATTTATTTGTTCCTTGATACTTTGGCAGAATTAAAAGTAACTTAACAGCATTCATTGAAGAATATAGAAGTGACATCAATTACAAAAGCATTATTGAGAAAGCCAAAGAACTTGGTGAAGAAGTGAAAGCGAGCCATAGTTTAAAACTGTTGAAGAAGTCCAACGAAGGAAAAAGAAATGTCACTTCGATAATGAACATGCTGACGAATCCCTTCAATTTCCAGAAGAGAAATTTAGGGAAAATGTCTTTTTAAGAATTTTGGATATTGCTCAGGTATCATTAAATGAGAGATTTGATGCAATGAAAAATCACTGCAATAATTTTAGTTTTCTGGGTAATTTATCAGAAACTCACAATGCAAATTTGAAAATAAATCACAGTAAATTAGAAAAATTCTGGTACTTACGTATTAACGCAACCAGGCCAAAATTCGCATAAATCGCCAAATTTGGCGACCCTACTTATGGCAACCCTATATGTTATACGTTTGGTTTTTCGTAAAAAAATTATTTTGCTTACTGGTTAGATTGAATGTCCTGAAATACTTTAACTATGGGTATTTGGGATCTGCTTGCGAGTGAAAAAGATGCTGTTGAATTGTTGCAGGGATATGGAATCATACCGAACGAACGTATTTGTAAAAATTCTCATAAAATGAAACTGTATTTTGGAAAGCAAATCTTCTGGAAATGTAACGTCGAAGAGTGCAATCAACACTTGAGTGTGAGAACCGGAAATTGGTTTGAAGGTAGCCGAATTTCATTTGTGACAGCGGTGCGCTTCATTTATTGTTGGTGTAAAGAGTTAACCTCTTTACACCAACAATAAATTTTGTGCAGAAGAGATGGGAATTGCTGATAAAACTGTTATAGATTGGAATAATTACATGCAGGAGATATGGGCCCTTGAAATGGATAAACAAAGAAAGAAAGCAAATAGGCGGCGAAGGACTTATTGTGGAAATAAACAAAAGTTTATTTGTAAAAAGAAAAAATAACAATGGGCGTGTACTACCACAGCAATGGGTTTTCGGCGGAATTTGCCGAGAAACGAAAAAGACTTTTTTGGTTACTGTACTTAACAGAAGCGCCGTTACCCTCATGGAAAAAATTTGCGAAAATATCAAGGAAGGAAGCATCATTTATTCGGATTGCTGGAAAGGATACAAGACAAGTGAGTTGGAAAATGCTGGATTTCTGCATGGAAGTGTTAATCACAAATATAACTTTGTGGATCCCAACACGGGCGTTCACACACAACATGTAGAGCGCATGTGGGGGGTCAGCCAAATGGCACAACAAAAAAACAGAGAGGAACAGGCCGTTATCATCTTGACTCATACCTTATCGAATTTATATGGCACCAAGCTCAAGCTGTTAATGGCGAAGACGGTTTTCAATCAGTGCTAAAAGCAACAGCCAAAAGATTTCTGCCGAAAAAATAATTCTGTAACTTATTCAAATTCGAAACCGGAAGGGTTTAATTGATATTTTATATTTTAAAACAGACTAATATAAAAAACTGTATTAAAATTATCTGTAATTAATAAATGTACATTTTCTTTCTATTCATACTTTTTTACTCAAACTTACAAATCGCACCAACCTGGTTGCGATAATACGTAAGTACCAAAATTCTTACAGCACAGTGACAATAAAGATATTAATGCAGGTGAACTTTATAACGAAATCGTAGCTTCAAAAGACATTTTTACAGCTGGTATGAATGACCCATTCAATATTCTGAACTTAATCGTGTCAAATAATTTGTGCTTCTTGAAGATCATATTAACCCCTTAACAGTCAAGTTATTTTGATGATTTGCGTATATAAATTGCCAATTTTTTATTGCAAAAATCAAATGCTTGCAGCGCAATCAAAAAATATAAAAAAAAAAAAATTGACGCTCACTTTGAACATAAACCTCTAGCCTTTGAAACCTTCAGTAAAGTGCTGCCATCTATTGAATTGAAGGCGAAATAATCTTCTCACGATATATATTCGGGTATAACAATACGATACACTCAAAAAAAAAATTTACCCCGAGTAATACTCGGGGGTGACATTTCGGAACACCAGTGCTATGCCCGAGATTATTTCGGGCATGACAGTTAAAAGGTTAAGAACACTAGTTAGCATTCTGTTAATATTGCTAGTAGTGGAAAAATCATTCTCTTAAAACATATTCATGGTCAAGTATATCACAGGAAAGACTCATAAAATCCAGCTTTGATTGTCATTGAAAATGAAATCTGTCAAGAGATAAATGCAAAAGAAATTACAAACATTTTGTAAATATGAAATGCAGAAAAAAAAAATATTATAAAAATTCAATAAATGCTTTATTCAAAACTTCCTTCTCCTACATAAAAATTTAGAAAAAAAAGGGGTTAATTCAGCTATTTTGCAGGCGGGCACCGGATAACCTTGTGCTGGTGCTATATGTAGTCAAAAGCTTTTCATGCACTTCCTCTCTAAAAACAAACAATTTCCACACTGCTATGCTTACATAATAGCATAATGCAGATTAATTTTCAGATGATGCATTTTAGATTCAATTAGACAATTAGACGTTTTAGGTCAGGAGAGAGACATAACCAAATTAAAATGAGGAATTGAAAGGAGTATTGCCAAATTAAAGTTACAAGTTTGTTTGCATATTTTATATAATACACACACATATATACGTATATACAGAATTCAAAGTAAGCATTATAAGTGTGTACATATATATATATATCACTCATAATGCTTACTTTGAAGCAGAATTTTAAAATAAGACCTCCCAAAAAATTAGGTTAGTCTATGTTTTAGGGCACCCCTTGGATTATCACAAAGTTGTTGTTGCATTTTTGGTAATCTGAGGAGTTGAATGCCATGTAAACCCTGTTATGACATGATTTGTTATAATGCGTGATTCTGATGATTTTGCCTGATGGGAAAATATTTATAAGGGTTTATGTAAGTATACTGAAGGGTGCCCCTTGGATTATCACTAAGTTGTTGCATTCATCGCCAAGTTGTTACATTTATCACCAAGTTGTTTCATTTATGGTACCTGAGTAGTTGAATGTTATGCAAACCCTATTATGATGTAATTGGTTGCGTGATTGCGGTGAATTTGACCGATGGGAAAAGATTTACAAATGTTGGATGTTTGTGCGTTGGATGGGAAATACATTCCTAATTTTATGGTTTACATGGTAAAATGGCTGAATGTGATAAGATTAATTTGAAGTTTTTGTACGATTTGGAATGAAAATGAAAAACGTTAATTGACTGGTGTGTAAATGAAGTAGTAGCCATTACAAGTGTAGGGAGGAAATGCGTGTGGTTGAACGTCGGAGGATATTTTTTACTCTTATTCTTGTGAATTTATGTGGCGAAGCCAATATACATATTCTAGTTCAGATAATTTTAGGAAGTTTTTGGATGCTGTTAAGGAATTTTGTTTGACTGAAAACACAGAAATCTCTAAATAAGGTAAGTGGATATTTCCTTTGGTAGAATTTCTTTTTTCAGAACATAAGTTTTTTTTTCTTTTCTTTTTCCTTTGTGTTGATTTTCTTTTTGTTTGAATTTCTTTTTTTATGTTATTTCATTCTTTGATTTAAAATGTAGTTTATTAAGATTATATATTTTTTGCTTGCTCTAATATAGAATTGGCTGCTCTTTTGACTTTTTAAGTGAAAATAGATCGATGTGCACGTGGACAAAGTCAAGGGAGTGTGCAATGCCAAGTTTATGCAATTCTCTGATTTCTTTTAAGTGAAAATAGATCAATGTATACATGGAAACTGAGTTAGTGCAATTCTTTGACAGACTCGGGAATACCTGCGAAGGTCACATTGAACCATTTCCTTTTAACTGGTGAACTTTATGCCAGCTTAATACAAAAACCAGCCGCTCATAGCAAAGCAAACATAACCCAAAATTCAGTCCACAATTTTGTTAAGTCAGCTACAAATTCCACTTGTCTAATTATTTGCAGATGATTTGAGGCCTAAGGAATAGCAAGACAGCAGTAAGAATGGATGAGATTTGAGTTATAAGATGAAATGAAGATATCTTATTAGATATTGTAATGTTAATATTACTATGTTTGGAAGCACTTCCACAAAGCGCCCGTTGGCGCTTCGGCAAAGAACCCGTTCGCGCCGTTGCAGTCGCCAAGCTCACCAACGGTTGATCGACGTCGACGATGAGTGGCGTACGGTTATTAAACACATGGAAGTAAGTCACGTAAAGGTGATATTTGGTGCATATAATCAAAATAATAAATGACAAATTCAGGTTAGCAAAGAAAACAATATATAAAAGCATATGGGTGTAAAATTAACCGATTAAACGTGATATACGAAAATAAATTTGTAATAAATTAAAATAAGCACGGAAAACAATATATTAAGCTTAACGGAAGTGAAATAATAATATAATAATGAGATCTTTGTAATAATAAACTCTTTTCTTGACAAAGTTATCTATTTAATGCAAAAAATTGGTAAAATTAGCATCTGTCTTTGAATATCTTTCAATATTATAAAATTCTAAAATATTCCTGTTTTTAACAGTGCAGTTTCTAAGGAAATTATAAAAGCATAAAATCAAAAAGTACTTTCAGCAAATATTCTCATTTTAAATCGAAACTGAATTGTAACTATCTGATTACATTAAAGTTTTTTTTAGTAATAAATTATGTTCTTCTCATACTTATTTTTTTTATTTTATAAATGTATTGCGCAAAAAAATCAAAATATTCGTGTTTCCGATTATCATTCACCCCCTCTCATGATTTTCTTCCGCGAACAAGCATCTGTCTCCGAAAACTTCACAAATTATATGAATATGTTTGTATCTATTCATTGTTAAAAATTCATAAAAATAACGTGAAAATCCGAAAATATAATAAGAAATGTGTGAAGAAAAGTTTAAATCTGCAAATGCGAACAGCGAGGGTAGTAATGAACTGACGGGTTACCAGGTTTGAACTATTATCGCCAATGTTGGCGGTGTTTACATTTACCGGGCGCTTTGCGGAAGAAAACCTCTATGTTTTCTTATTTGAATATAAGTTTCTTCTAAAGAAATAATATTTTGATAGTTACCTGCAGTTCATCCATGACTACTTGTCATGTTATGTTCATACTATAACCACATTCTTTGGAAATCAAATTATTCACATAAATTTTCCCTCTCAATTCTTTGGATGATAAAACTAGGGAAAAAAAGCTGGGGGGATATACCAGAAATATAGCATTTAGTATGCGCAGAGATTTCTCGGTTTAACACTTTTTCTGCATTCATTGTTTCTCTCCGCCATACCGCCGAAAAATGATAGATAGATGTTTCAATGAATTAATGTTGCACATGAGGAAATGAACTTGTCATGCTGTATCCCAATGTAAGTGAAAATCAAAAGCAAATTACCAAAATTCCATAGCTTTAACCACTAGGATAGAGGATGGCTTTGAATAGACATAAGCCTCACAGAAATTCATTAAACTAATATAATCAATATGGACAGAACATATCTAATTAATATATATGGAAATTTTATTATTTCTTTGCATATTAGACAAATAAATAAATTTAGTCACATATAAAATATTCAAGTTGCCTAATTTTATATCACTGCAATTCAAGCATGAGTTTCAAACCTTCGTCAGCCAACGTTATTAATATTATCTGTGCACTTTATCACATACACTTATTTAAAATGCATTATTTCATGATAAGACCTATTAATAACATTGTGCAAAAATTCATACTTCTATTCTGGCCTATAATAATAATAATAATAATAATAATAATAATAATAATAAAAATTCTTTAAAGATAGAAAATTCATTTCAAAACAGTGAATAATTATATACACCAAATTCGAAATAATAATATAAGAGAGTTCTGATCGCAAAAATTTCTTACTTTCAAACCCCGGTATCTAGCCATGTGTTGTGCTTGTTTAAAACATTAATGTCTCATTGTCACCATGTCCTTTTACACAAATAAATTTTCTTGGCGAGGCTATGTCTAAGCTTGTTTCTTGAAGGTGAGTGATTCAAGAAACTACCAGTAAATTAATGTTAATTTATCAGCATATTCTCTCGGAATATGCTGATAATTAATTGTGATGAAACCAATCTCAGTTCAGTATTAAATTTTGATTAATTTTAAGGTTAATTCCGTATAGTTCTTTCGAATTTATTAAATGGTCCTTCATAAATAATAATAACAAAAATATTCCTTCTAATGGCAACGGTGACTATCATTTGTTGTGTATTGAATTGAGCGAAAATTCTTTCGAAAACCATGTGCTTGTAGGAAGTTTCAAGTTTATTGGCGAATGAATAATTTATGATGCTCCATATTTGGTTTTGAAGAATTACAGTGGTTTCTTGAATAAAATATAAAATGCTAAACTTACGAGTAATTTTTAATTATTATTTTGCAATCCTACCTACTAACTCTATAATTTTCCAAACCGGTATTACGTACTAGTTGCAATTTTTGATTCTTTTAATTTTCGATAATTATTAGCTTCTCTTAAATGAAACAAAAAATTAATAAATATTACAAGAAATAAGCTTAAATATTTTATTTTGTTTATAAATGTATAGTAATTCAGTGAAACTCGGATTAAAATTTCTAGGCTATTTTAAGTATTCTTACTTTTGGTATGGATGTATATATATAGATCGAAGTTCTTGGAACTGAAAAAGGTGTTTCATTTTGCGATGTAATTGTCTATTATTTATTATTATATTTGATGCAAGTTTCGCTTTTTTTTTAATAAGTTCAGTTAATAGCATATCGGGTTATCCAGATAAATGTTTTCCTTATGGATAACAGGAATAAAAAGTATATTCTAGTCCGCCATTGATTAAGTTAAGATCGCTGACACTGGTAGTTTAAACTTTCAAACAAGCCGGCGGCGTAGGTTTATTTTATTTTTTCCTGTGTGAATGTAAGTCATTTTCTGTTGGAAGGTACCTTTCTAAGGCAGATAGTTTTTCCGTGCCTCTCCAATATGTATAAACTAGCTAACTAACACTTTAATAATGTAGGAGAAAACCTTTAGGCAAACCATGTATTGGAGATTCTGGAATATATGGCATATTCAGGTAACATAGTAAATTGAAGTGTTTTGCCTGGTATGAGATTAGATCATAATACCTGCAAAGGCACACTGCATATAAATAATTCGTGTATTTTGCTGTAATTAATTAAACTAACCTATTCTTTCAGCAGCAGCTGTAAATATATTTTTATTTCCCTTTAAAACCTTTTATTTAAATCTGCTGTATAAAACTTAAGTATTACTTTCCACTTGAAATTTCAAGTGGAAATAGCTAGAATATACTTTTTATTTCTGTTATCCATAAGAAAAACATTTATCTGCATAACCTGATCTGCTTTTATTAATTAATTTTAAAAAAAAGGAGACTTGCATCAGATACGTAATAGACAATTACCTTGCAAAATAAAACACCTTTTTCAGTATATATTCCGTGACAAAAAAAAACCTTTAAAAAATTAGTTGCCATTTTTTCCTTCTGGATTGAATATCAGTGCAGTATTTTCAAATTAAAATTTGAAGATATTATCTTACACATTTCCAAACAGTTTCCATAAGTTGTAAAGCATAAGAAATTAAAGGTGAAGCTATTGATAAAAATTAAAGATGCATCCATTAAGGTTGTATCTTTTTATGCAGTTTTATATTTCATTATGGTTGATTATAAATTACTCTTCATTGAAAACCAAGCTATAAGGATTCTGTTGCTTGTCTGCCGCGAATTGGCTAAACAGCTATTAGTATAGTATGTTACTTTGGAATTGGTGCTTTTAAGGTAATTTCTATCCCTGGTTAGAGCATATTTAAGGTTGTCCCTTGGATTATCCCGAAGTTGTTTCATTTATGGTAACCTGAGTAGTTAAATATTATGGAAACACTATTGTAACCTAATTGGTTGCGTGATTATGGTGAATTTGACTGATGGGAAAATATTTGTTGGATGCCAGTTAGAAGATACATCGTGTAGTGTATACTGTGCATCTTAAAGTGGCTGCCGCTGGTAAAGTGGTTATTTGGTGGTATAGAACAAGAGAGTGGAAGGTGTTTTTTTTTTTTTTTTTTGAAGTGAATGATATTTGAGGATAGAAGAAAAGAAACTATTGGATGTAATTCAACGGAATTATAAGTGTCCTGGTTATACTAAGGAAATATATGTGGTCAAACGTCAGAGGATATTTTTTACTCTTTGTGAATTTATGTATCGACACTAAGTGGATGTTTGCTTTGTATAGTGCTAAGATGAATTTTCTTTTTTATATTATTTCATTGTTTGATTTAAAATGTAGTTTATTGAGATTATATATTTTTTGTTTGGCTGTATTGTAGAATTGGCTGCTCCTTTAACTTTTAAGTGAAAATAGATCGATGTGTACATGGGCAAAGTCAAGGGAGTGCGCAATGCCAAGGTTGTGCAATTCTTTGATGTTTTTTTAAGTGAAAATAGGTCAGTGTGTACATGGATACCAAGTTTGTGCAATTCTTTGACTTGTTAGTTTGGTTTTCTATAGAATCGCCAGTTTTCTCCAAATCCGTTTTTCTTTCCGTAAATATATTTTTATTGTGCCCCTTTCTGGTTTGCCTTTTAATAATGATACGAAAGAAATCAGAAAGCAGTCAGATTTGCTGAATTCCTCTTTTTCTTCCGTGTGATGATGATGGCACATATTATAACAACCTGAAATTCCTGTTATTACAACCTGAAGTAACTCTATACAGAAGCATAAATGGTTGTAGTTTTTGTAGTATCAGTTTAAAGTTCTTATATATATATGTAATGTTTTAATGCGTAGATGAAGGAAGCCAGTACTTTTAACTTCTGGCATTCAAAGATGCTTTACTGTGTAGTTGGAAGGATCAATGCATAAACTGAAAACTTCCAGACATGTCTTTTTCTAAATATAATTTTATTCTATGATAATTCATGTCAGATCGTTTTGGTAGACAAAGCATTTGGTTAAATATGATAATTTTTATGGGCGCTGGCTTAAAAGGTACGATGTAAGCATCTTGGATAAACAAAAAAGGAGGGCATAGCAGTGTGAATGTTTGCAGGAGCATCTTGCTAGGAGGAAAGCATAAGCGAAAGTGTCTCAGGAATTCAGAGGAAGTCAAAAAGTTTCAGTTAGAATTTAAAAAGTTTTGGTTTACAGTTATTTTGATTGGACAAGAGGTATCTGCATTAAGTATTATATAGGATCACATGGTTAATTTGAATGATGCAGTGTATAGTGCTATTTTTAAGATAGAAAAAGGAAGTCCGCTAAATGAAATAAAAAATAAATGAGGTTATAGCCAATTAAAATTAGAAGTTTGCTTTCATATTTTTTATTTTACATATATATAAAATTGTGAGTGAAATATACCAGCTCCAGCTTTCAAAATTAGGCTAAATTTAGCTGTAGATTATTATTATTATTATTATTATTATTGCAAAAGGGCTTTATGCATTTGGGAAAATTTAATCAGCTGTAATGGAAAAAATGTATTTCCATTATTATAGAGTGATCATAATATCCACTCTTTATATTTTACTTGTATTTGACACATCATGAAAAAGTGTATTGTTTTCACATTATATGTAATAAAAGTAACAGTTGAGAAAAATAGAAAGATTCTGAAAAAGACCTGGTGATGTTGCTAGTGAGCAAAACAGCTAACCTTTAATTTATCTTTCTTGAGTGTTACAGATTTTGAGTATTGTTGTTTATCTACACATAAAATTTTTAGTTTACCTTCCAAATTTAATTATTTTGTAATTGATTAAGTCGCTGAGCAGTATAAATGTATTAATTTTGATTTTAATATAGTCAATTGATAATTTGTGAACATTTGCAATTTTATTATAATTAATAAAGGTATTTTTAGCACTATTTCTTATGGAACTGTTACAAAACCTTTTGTCATAGCTGCCAACTCTCCTGTTTTTACAATCTTTTATCCTGTCTCCCAGTAGATCAGAGAATATCTTGATTTTTAAGTTTTAACCTTTACTTAGTAAAGACTAAACTTACTAATAAAGGAAACTTAAATAGTACAAATTTCATCTCTGCACCCCTGATGATTTTCAGCATACTTTTTCTTATTAAATTTTATTTGATCTGAATCGTCTTAATCTAGTTTTAACATTTGTTCTATTAAGACTCGATCACTATTTAATCCATTAATACTTGCATTTAATTTTGTTTTACATCAATATATGGTACATTACTAAGTTTGTCCACACAAATACTATGCATGTTAACTGTTAATTTTATTTTCATCATATTTAAAGTACTTTTAATTAAAGTTTTCCTTCTTCCTACTCAGGATTTTTCAGTGTAAAATTGTGAGAAAAATAAGAAATGATATTAGACAAAGAAAATATAAATTTAGAATATCTAATTAAATATTAATATATTTTACATCCAAATCATATCATAAATATTGAATAATCTGAATTGTGTTATAATGTGAATTTAAACCAATCTCCAAAACATCTGGTTGTTGGCTCAAGAAAATCTAGTTTTTCGTATTTCAAGGTTGGCAGCTATGCTATAGAAGTGATAGATGTTTTACTATTACAAACAAAATGGAATTGTGAAAAAATTAAGTAAGATGTATTTCAGTTTTTCATTTTCTGACTGATAAAAAATTATCATTACATTAAGATAATTTAAAAGAAGTAATTATTAACTTTGCAATGCTTGCCAATGAAACCTGACAGATACATGTAGGTACATGTATCTGTCAGGTTATACAAACATGCTCTTATCTTTTGAAGTCATTCATTCGAAGATTTTTCTTAGGCTTTCAAACAATGGTGTACTTGACAAGCGATAAGGAGAACAGTATTTTGTGGGAGAAATGCTCAAGGGTGTAAATAATTTTGCTAAGAGGTTGGGTTATATTCAGTACAGATGTGCACGAGAATGTTATTCTAGAGTTTTGAGAAATGGGGGACATAATTTAGGGTAAGAATGCCCTTCCAACCGGAAAGAATTTCTAGAATTAGAAGTGTGATGTTCTCTCTCTCTGTAGTCTTTTGGAGTGAGTATCAAATTTTTTGGTAAATTGCATTTGCTTTCATTGAAATACAGTTGATCTTGTGTTCCTTTTACTAGTAAATATAGCTTCTGCAAAAGGAAGCAAAGTTATTCAGTTTGTGAAAGAAACGGAAATTGCGCTGCAGTAATGATGTTTGGTGTTGGTGAAAGTTGTGTATATGCATAGAAGAAAAATGAAATCACAATACTTGATGTACCAAAGAGTTAATGTGCTCCACATAAAGAAGTAACAAAATGGCTTATCCCAGAAAAAAATGTTGTGAACTGGGTCCTAGGAAATAAACAGAATGGATTAATTGTAACAAGAAACAGTATATGTTTATTTGCTTTAAAGTGGACAAAAAAAGAATACAAATAAAAGTTAAAACATTAAAGCAACTTTGGGTTGGTGTAGTTAATTTATGGCATGGAATAATGTCATTCTATAAGGTAAAAAAGTTTTGCGAAAGATTTGGACTAACTGATAAATTTCCAGAAGTATGTTATTGATCTACGAAGGCAAAACAATTATTTACTGTCACATATTGGAAATATGGCTGAAACTCCAGAAAAGTTTGATATGATGGGAAATAAAACAGTTAATGTGAAAGAAACAACACTAAAAACAGGTCACAAGAAGTCTCACCTCATCATAGTGCTGTCCTGTGTGTCGGATGGTAAAAAATTAAGACCTATGGTTATTTTTAAAAGAAAGATGAGGCCAAAATGTAATTTCCGAAATGATGTTTTCAATTATGTTCACGAGAAAGGATGGGTTGATGAAAATGGTATGAAACTGTGTATAAGAAATGATAAAAAGGATGGCAAAAAGAATCCTATTTGAGAGACATTAGGTTATTTCGAACCTGGAGACAGGAAAAATGACTAATGCTCTCATCGGGACACGGGCCTCTCGAATACACAAAGAACGTGCTGGCCACTACACCACGAAGGCATGCCAAGGGTACGGGAGAAATGCCTTACATACTCCCCCTTTTTAAAGGGGGAATTAGGGGACCGAATTGCCAAATTCTGGTGGTGGAGGATCATCGTCCACCACCTTTTTAGTTCAGGCGCCAATGTAGAGACATTCGGTTATTTGAAAGCCGGAGACATGAAAAATTAGTAATGCATTCGCCAGGACTCAAACCGTGGGCCTCTCGAATACGCGTCGAGCGTGCTGACCACTACACCAAGAAGGCCGGAGAAATACCTTATGCTATTAACTTAAATAATCCAGAAAGTCTTTTAGTTTGGCACATGTTCGGATCTCATCTAATGGATAATACAAAGAAATTATTGAAAGAGTAAATGTAATACAGACATAGCAGTTATTCCAAGTGGATTAATACCATTAATTCAGGCTTTAGATGTGTGTATCAGTAAACTACTAAAAAATAACTGAAAATTGCAATCGAATGCATGGATGTTAGATGGGTGAAAAAACATTTACAAGAAAAGGCAAAATGCAACATGGTAGTCTAGAAATAGTGTGTGAGTGAATAACAAAAGCACGGAATGAATTTAAACTCAACATAATTCAGAAGTCATTTAAAAGAAATGTATATCTGTCAATTTATCTAGATAAAATGGAATATTATTTATTTATGTATCAGAGTAATAGTGATTCTGAAGATGAAACAGAATTCGATGATGTGCCTGAAAAGATAATGGAAGATGAATATGATGAACTTTTTGTGTTATCAGATAATGGAAATTTTAAAGCTCGTGAAGTATGTCATCTCTTTTAAATAAATTGTATTTGTAGAAATCCTTATTTTTATATTCAGCATATAGCATGCACCCATAAATGTCAATCTTAATTTTTTTATTAAAAGTGTGCATTATGCACCAGAATATATGGCAAATTATTATTTTTATTGTAAAAAAAAGTATTTTTCTTTCATGTGACTGCTTTTCTGTAAATAAATATCAACCATTTCTACACTCAATTTTGTATTATCATGTGACATTGATTGAATTTTTATGTCGATATAAAGTAAATATATGTTCTTATTTTCAGAATTTATTCTAATTAAATTTAGAAATATGTAAATTTTAATAGGTGTGTTTTTGTGTATTTTAGAGTTTAGTTGCTCTTGTTACTGGTGGTGCATCAGGATTTGGTCTAGCAACTGCTGAAAGATTTATTAAACAAGGTGCAAGAGTTGTCTTATGTGATTTAAAAAGTTCTAATGGTGAAAATGTATCACGTAGATTGGGTGAAAATTCTGTATTTGTTCCGGCTGATGTAAGTAAATTCTAATTTTTTTTTTTTACATCTTAGAAAGCTAGTTAGAAATTTTGTTCACTTCATATTATATTCGATAATATTCACAACTTGCGAAATGATGTTTAATGTAAATTTTCCATTTCTTTTTAAATGTAAATTTTACATTTCTTTTTAAATGTAATTTATTGAGTACCTATTTATTTCATTAAATATTTTTTACTGAAGTTTTAAAGAGTAAAATAGACATTCAAAAAGCCGAAACAGTATGCCAGGGTTGCCATACTACCTGGGAGAGTCAGGGAATTTCATTTAGTGATTTCCAAAAATGTGATTTTTTTGCGTTAGCATTGGATTGCTTTTTTGGCGAGTTATATATCGTGTAAGCGTCATTCTGGCAGATCAGAAATGAGCCAATTTTTTTTAGTGTGTGTGTGCCTATCAGATTGTCTTTCAGAAAGGTAAATCGAAATTCCAGCATCTTTGGTTTTCAGTAACCTCTAGAATCCAGAGAACGTGACTTATATGTTCATGTGAAGGAAAGAAATCTCTGCGTGTTGAATAAAAGAAAATTCTGCCTTTTGGTTTAGAGAATTTGTTTGCCTGTTGTCATCTCCAATTAATAAAATCTGGTAAGTGAAATTATGTAATCTTTTACATATTATTAATTAATTTTTTTTAGTGTACAATTTGCGTAAGGGTACTGTTCTGCTATCGGGACTGGATGCATATACCCCCAAGAGCTGACGATCTGGCGAAAAATTCGAAGCATAAAAATAATCGCCAAAATATTTATGATACAGTTTAGTTGAAGAAAAATCCAAGGGGAAAAATAACGTTCATAAAATTGGAAATTTGTAATGTAAATTAAACAATTTACCAAAGAAATTAGGAAGAAAAAAAAGGTTAGGTAATTTAATTAAGATTAATGCGGAGGCTTGGAATTATTGAATTTCTGTGAATATCATTTAAAAGTTCTAAAAATATTTGTGTTTTAGGATGCTGCTGCCACCACATTCTAATAAGAATCTAATTGGTTATGTTCCATGCCATGAAGTTTTGATCTGTCTGTTTTGACAACTTTCAAGAAGTCAAGTTTGAAGTCTGTTTGCACAACCTTTCAAAAATTTTTTAAATGAAGTCTATTTTGCACAACCTTCCAAAAATTTTTCAACCTTTGTCTAACCTTTCAAAAGTCTGAGTATGATAACTAATGTCAGGATCAATAAAATTATACTTAATGGTTAATGCAGAAATGTTCAAGTCTGGATCTTCACATCTCCATTCCAGTGCTTTATCTGAATTAAAGTAAAACTTCATTTTATGGTTTTCATTCAGGCACTTTCTTCTAGAGTGAGTGAATCCTCATTCCTGAAGGGAAGATATATCATTTCACAATCTCTCATATTTGGGTAAATCCCAAATTTTTAAAACCATTGTAAATACAAGGATAATAATAATAACAAAAAAAGTGACCATTACAGCTTTAGAATTTGTATTCTCATTGCCAATTTCGAAATGCATTCTTTTGCTTTTTTAAAATTTAACATTGTAACAATTTTAAAAATAAGCATTGGTGACTTCATAGAAAACAATCTCTTGGCGAGCTTAGCAAAACATTTGGTGATGTCTCCGGTCCTGATAACATAATACCTACTTAACATTCTTTCGTATTTGCTTGTTAAAATCATAAGAATAAGTGCAATACATTTTTAGAGTCAAAAGAAATTTATGGTACTTAAGTATTATCGCAACTAGGTTGGTGCGATTTGTAAGTTTGAGTAAAAAAGTATGAATATAAAGAAAATGTACATTTATTAATTACAGATAATTTTAATACAGATTTTTATATTATTCTGTTTTAAAATATAAAATATCAATTAAACCCTTCCGGTTTCGAATTTGAATAAGTTACAGAATTATTTTTTCGGCAGAAATCTTTTGGCTGTTGCTTTTAGCACTGATTGAAAACCGTCTTCACCATTAACAGCTTGAGTTGGTGCCATATAAATTCGATAAGGTATGAGTCAAGATGATAACGGCCTGTTCCTCTCTGTTTTTTATTGCGCCATTTGGCTGAGCCCCCACATGCGCTCTACATGTTGTGTGTGAACGCCCGTGTTGGGATCCACAAAGTTATATTTGTGATTAACACTTCCATGCAGAAATCCAGCATTTTCCAACTCACTTGTCTTGTATACTTTCCAGCAATCCGAATAAATGATGCTTCCTTCCTTGATATTTTCGTAAATTTTTTGCATGAGGGTAACGGCGCTTCTGTTAAGTACAGTAACCAAAAAAGTCTCTTTCGTTTCTTGGCGAATTCCGCCGAAAACCCATTGCTGTGGTAGTACACGCCCATTGTTATTTTTCCTGTTTACAAATAAACTTTCGTTTATTTCCACAATAAGTCCTTCGCCGCCTATTTGCTTTCTTTCTTTTTCATCCATTTCAAAGGCACATATTTCCCGCATGTAATTATTCCAATCTATAACAGTTTTATCAGCAATTCCCATCTCTTCTGCACAAAATTTAATAGAGGTTAACTCTTTACACCAACAATAAATGAAGCGCACCGCTGTCACAAATGAAATTCGGCTACCTTCAAACCAATTTCCGGTTCTCACACCCAAGTGTTGATTGCATTCTTCGACGTTACATTTTCAGAAGATTTGCTTTCCAAAATACAGTTTCATTTTATGAGAATTTTTACAAGTACGTTCGTTCGGTATGATTCCATATCCCTGCAACAATTCAACAGCATCTTTTTCACTCACAGGCAGATCCCAAATACCCATAGTTAAAGTATTTCAGGGCATTCAATCTAACCAGTAAGCAAAATCATTTCTTTACGGAAAAACCAGGTATAACACTTAGGGTTGCCATAAGTAGGGTCGCCAAATTTGGCGATTTATGCGAATTTTGGCCTGGTTGCGTTAATACGTAAGTACCAAATTTATTGATGCTTTTTTAATCATATTATTGAGCATTATTCTTTGAGAAAATCAAATTAAAAAGTTAAGCTTTTAACATCGTTGGCAGTGTAGATACCGTATTTGACGGAATTTAAGTTGCACCCTTATTAAGAAGGCCACACACAAGGGAAAAAAAGTTTCAATAGTCCGCGTGACAGCGTGTACCACAATAACTTATGTGGTAGTTATGTACCATGTGGTTTCTTTTAGTTCTCACGTTTCGTAAAAGCCAAATAAATAATCATTGAATGCAGTTACCAAACATATTTTTATTAAGGAAAATTAACAAACAGCAAGCTATTTTGAACTTGATATGTAAATTTCAGTAATGAATAAATGAATGAATGGCAAGCAATCAAACATAATACAAAATAAAGCAGAAACAACAAAAACACAGATTCAAGGAAAACGTTGCCTATCATGAAAGTAGACTTTAATCACTTTCAAAACCATAAAAATCCTTTTCACTATCATCATCATCGAAAACGAGAATATCATCATTACTACTGTTTCCATCATTGCTAGTATCACCTTCTTCGAATAATGCGTCTTCTTCTGTTCCGTCAAGAGCATTACTGATTCCGCACTTCTTATAGGACTTAACAATTACTTCAGCCTTTATGTCCTCCCAAGATCTTTTTACCCATCCACACACACTTGTGAAATAGAGGGCCGCTTCATTCTACCTGAGGGTGTGAGGGCGTGATGTGGCTCTCCTATCCACTTGTTCCATCATTCTCGCACTTTTTCCTTAAATGGTTTATTCACCGATACATCTAATGGCTGCAATTGGCTCAGTCCACCAGGAATGACAGCTATCTGGGTTTTTAATTCTCTCACTTTATTCTTTACGGTTTCAGCTCTATGGGCACTAAACTGATCCAAAACCAAAAGAGAGGGTTTTCTTAAGAGTCCACCAGGTCACTTCGCCCATACGTTCTGTAACCACAGTTTCATTCCAGCTTCGTCCATCCAGCCTTTCGGATGAACATGAATAATTACACCTGTTGGAAGTTTTTCTTTTGAATATGAAAAACAGCGGTAGTTTTGTGCCATCAGCACAACATGTTAGAACTTCCGTATATCGGGTTTTTTTCATGACCTGTGGTTTTTATGGTTATTGATTTAATACTCACAGTACTTTAATACTCACAGTCTTGTTGGATGGTACATTAAATGTGAGTGGAATTTCATCCATATTTCCTATTTGACCGAGTTCAAAAGAAGTTTTCTTGCATGCATTTATAACAAACTTATGAAATGCTAGTATTTTTTCTTCATAATCTGCTGACATTTTCTGTGCAATAGTTGTTTTTGTGCGCATTGATAAGCCTTGCCTTTTCATGAACCTGTAGCACCAGCCCTCAGACCCTGAAAAGTTCTGATTCCTCTGTTTTTCTGTAAATCCTTTGGCCTCATTGATTATCATTTTGGTTAAAACACTTATCCCAGAATTTCTCTTATCTATCACCCACATTTTTACGGCATTTTCAAGTTCAGGCCAAGATGGAGCTGGGCATCGAAGGTTATGTTTTTGTTTTTTAGCAGTCTTTAGTTTATCTTCCTGCAGTCGCGAAGTACGTATAATTTTTTCAGTAGGTGGTAGACCGAAATGCCTTGCTGCTGCTCTGTTTCCATGCACTTTGGTGTAGCTTAACACTCCTAGTTTATACTGAATTGTATAGCTTAATCTCTTGTTTCCTGTAGTCATATTTTCCAGGGTATTTTTTTTTTAAAACAAATAGTTTTAAGTACCGATACCGACACGTTTATACAGAGTAGCACCAATACTGACACATGTGCCGGCTGTGTCAAAGAAAGTCTATGTAAAGAAGGAAAGGCTCCATAGACGTAATGTAAACCAGTTTGTCTTCTACGCCACTAGAAAGAAGAGGGATAATTCGCCAAGGGATTTGACGACGGAACCTGTTGGTGAGAATTTCCCCCTTTTGTGATGTACCTGGCCAAGGTTTTCCACCTTTGCCACGTGTACAGGAGATTGAAGAACATAGGTTAAGATGAATCATTCTTTGACTTTTTGCGATAATTTAAACTCGAATTTTCATGCTTTTTTGCTTTACTAGTTGAACTTGTATTATCCATATCGCAGTTTGATGTCTGATTTTATATCTGTCAATATGTAGGGGAAAATAAATGAAGTCACACAGCTTTAAACTCTTGATAAACGTGACCGTCAAACTTGTTCGAACTTCAACATCAGCTTCAAGCTTTGGTGCTTTTTGGCGACAGATATTTCACATATGCACAGTTGTGTCCCTTTTTGTTCGGAAGGAGCCACTCCTGCTGCTGCGAAGCTTTCCTCCTTAACAATACATATTCTTTGGATGAGTGTCGGGCGTCATACATTGAACGAGTAGTACGTTGTACTATGTGCTACTCCCCGCTTCTCCGCACCAAGGGGGAGCGAGCACTACTAGTTTCGTTTACTTTTTAATGGGTGCGGTGTCGGAAGGAAACCATTCCAGTTCTCTCTTTTGAGCTATATTTTTGTTGGCAAAGATTTAGTTAAACTTGATAAAATAATTATGGCAGATGTAGAAAAAGTTACGTGTGTCTAGACCTTTATCCGGACTAAAAATAGCATTCAGTATTGAAAGTCAGCCTGTGTCCTTCACGTATAAGACTTAGGTAACTTTTTTGAGACCAAATTTAGGAAAAAAAGTGCGTCTTATATGCCATCAAATATGGTATATGCTGATTATTAGACTGATGCAGGAAAATATGTTTGTTTGGTAAATGCCAAAATATTTATTTGTTCTGAACTTTTTTTGATGTTGTTTTGGTTTTTTAAGTAATTCACATTTAAAATTTCCTTTTCAATAAATAAACGGCTGCGGAACTCATGCTCCATTTCAGAAACAAATGTATTAAATATAATAGTGTTTGCTTCCCCCTTTTTAATATATAGCAACAAGTGTTAATTAAACATATATTTTTGGTCAAATATTTGCAATATGCTGTCTTAAATATCTGCAAAATAATTTTCTGAAAATATTTACAGGTACTGGTAGAAGGCGGCAAAACACCCAATATTTCACCATAGGTGTACAGGTAAAGTCCTACTACACTAACTGCACAATTAGTGCACTTAGTACTCCATCAAAGAGCTCCGCTCCAATTCGAAAGTCTTCCATATATCTTTCTCAAACCCAAACCACACCAACAGCCTTTCAGCTCACCAGCATTTTACGTGTCCCCATACTGCATAGACACTATACACTTACAAGCAACTATGTTTTCTATGAGATTTCTACGCGGACCCAACGATATGGCAGCCAGCATCACAAATCACTATACCGATCAGGGTGGTCCCAAAACGTATTAACAATATCCTTCTTCCCTCCTTTTTTAGGCGAATACAAAATGTTTCTCTACATAACTACAGTTCCTAGGGAGGATGGGCCAACAGCGACTGAATAGTAATATCGCTGAACACTTTGACCCAAGTTCAAATCTCGGTGAACGAGTTGGATGTATGATACTTCTCGTGGTTTTTCCCATGTGTAACGTCAACACGACCAGTTACCCTTAGAGAAGCCTCTATGTGAGCACCCCTTTCTTTAGGCATACAGACCTAGTATGCTTTGCCAAAATCAAATAATCTAGCCTTATTCAAGATGCTAATAGTGTAAGTAATGTTTTCAAAATCTATGTCCATTTCTGCATCAAATCGAAGAGAATACCAAGTAACTTCTGTATAAAAATTCAAGGAAAAATTTAAGGGCAAGAATAATTATAATTAGTAACAAAACCGCCTTCTTGTACACTATTTAAGGTTTGCCTTACTTCAAAACTGATTAGGCATGATTCTCAACAGAATTTCGCTATTAACAAAAGTATACACAATATTCACAAACGTCTTTATACGGCTTTTATTTTCGCAACCGTTGGTTGTAGACCAGGGATGTCAAACTCATAGGTACACTTGGGCCAAACAAACAAGGTTTAACTTTAGGCGGGCCGCAAAAAAAAAAAAATCAATATTCATAGAAACGTAGATTTATTTCGAATAATACAATAATAAACATATATATGTATTTATATAGAAAAGAACAAGAAAAATTTAATGTTTACGTCCTGATACTTGACATCTCTTCTCTGCTATTATCTTTCCTATTTCGGGAGAAATTTTGTTTACAGTGATAACTTTCAATGCTGATCCAAGGTGAGCATCATTAATACGGTTTCTAATAGGAGACTTATTACCTTTCATGACTGAAAATAACTGATCGCACCGATAAGTGCTACTAAACATGGAAATAATTTCATATGCGAATTTTCGAGTATTTTCAAACCTGGCTGCTAAATATTTGTAAAATTCAGGCACGCCCACTTACAATGAATTTTGCTTTCAAATTTGAGTTGCATTGAATCTCGATCACCTACCTCCATTTGCATATGGTTGGGTACTGAGTCAATACTTATTGAGAAAATCGAAGAAAACAAAAAAAATTTGTCTTCAAGGGAACTAAAATCATTAAACCTCGTTTCAAATTCAGTTGTTAAATTTCCAATTTTTTCTGTGTATTTTTGATATGAACAAGTATCATCTAAACTTGATTTGTTCATGCTGCACATCGGAAAGTGCGTCAAATCTTCATTTTTAAGTTGTTTTTCCCAAAGAACTAGTTGACATTTGAATGCTTTAATTATGTCAAACATGTTTGTAATGATATGATCTTTTCCTTGTAACGATAAATTTAAATCGGCTAAGTGTTTGGTTATATCAACCAAGAAAGATAAATCTTGTATCCATATTGGATCGTAAAACAAACTTACGTCTTGATTTTTCGTTTTTAAAAACTGACATATTTCTTCTTTCAAATCCCAGAATTGTTTGAGAATCTTGGAGCAAGATAACCAACGTACCTCGGTATAGTAG
>KK115519.1:123371-171924 GCA_000611955.2 Stegodyphus mimosarum
TTTTGGATGGCAACAGCAATTACGAGATATTTATTTATGAAGTATTAAATGCACGCGCTGTTCTATTTTTAACCTTCCAACGCAGCTGTCTTTTCAAAAATCGGCTGCGTTGCTAAGGCAACATGAAGCAAATCTAATTACAATTCTAAATAAAAAAAACTAAATAAATAAATAACTATGAAATTCGTAACAATACGAATTAAGTAATAATTAATAATAAAGCAAAATATCGTACAAAACTATGATTGGAAAACTGAGACTATGAGTTCGGCTATCGGGGATGCGTACAAGTTCTGAGTGCACGTGTTCCCCAAAAGCCGAAGGTAGCTGAACGCAAGCTACTCACACGCATTTGTAATTTAAGTAGTGTGTGTGTCAACTCGCTGTGAGTAATGTAACAACACTGAATAAATTATCGTTAATAACTTAGCAGGAAACATTTCATTTTTTTTTCGTCGATATGTTATTTTATTATTATATATTATTATTTGCCGATATATCGGGCGGGCCGCAAAAATATTTGATGTGGGCCGCGAGTTTGACATCCTTGGTGTAAAGCATAAGAAAATCATTTCTATCAGAATAAACTTTGAAAATTAAAAAAAAAAAAAAAAAAAAAAAAAAAATAAAAAAAAACAATTCTGAAGCATAGCAATCTCTAGCGCCAGTTGCCGAATCTTCAAATTTTAACTCCTTTATAACTAAGGACAAAATTTTTAGCTAAGGATTACTGTGGACTCTGAAGCTTGTTTGTTCACATGCTTCTTTTAATGCATTTAATGGTGATGCTCTTCTTTTCCAGAAAATGTTTGATATAGCAGTAAAGTGGGAGCTATGACCCTGGGGTGTACAAAAATATGATATTTGGTGTCACTTGGTTTAGCTCCGTTCTTAAAAAAATGTTCTCATTTCTGATCTTAAGAACACCAAATTCATAATATGCTTTGATGAAGCTTTAACTTTCTGGGCTTTACAGCTTTGCAGCTAAAATTTCAAAGTTCCCTAAAATGTTATGACTAAGTAATATTTTCTTGACTATAATTCCAAAATTGCACTCTTGCATTGTAACCTGACTTATTTTCTTCCAATATACAGCAACCTAAAATCAGATCAATCAAGAGCTGGCAAAAATTTTCAAGTGTAGCAAATGGGAAAACCATCCTTCAGTATGGAATTTTACATCCATAGCTGTTGGAGGGTTAAATAGAATTGTCTAGACCGATAAAATGGACCTTTTTGTCAGATATTAGGACAGTGCGAAGAATTATGTCTGTGTAAGATACTCATGTCAATTTTTGGGGACATGCTACTGCTAATGACCTTCTGAGAAGTTTTTTTGGGGAAACCTCAGAACTAGATGAAAAGAAGTTGCTCCCAGTATCCTTGGATGGCCCAGATGTCAGTCTTAAACTGTTCAGAGATTTGAATGAAAATTTTGCTAACAATAATGAATGGCATGCATTAGATACCTGCGGACTGCAGGTTATTCACGGTGCCTTTAGAGCTGGGCATAGAGCTACAGTCTGGAATATTATAAGTGCATTATTTAGACATAGTCATACTTGGGGAGCAGATTGTGTTGCCATCACTAATTGTACTACTTTTCCATTAAAATTTTGTGAAGTAAAGATGGTGTGAAAACATACTACTGCTGAAAGAACTGTTGATATTTTTCCTCGTGTAGAAAAATATATAGAATCATCTGAACAACCAAAGACTAGGAGAACCTAAAGATAAGCTTCTTTTTTCAGCATTCTCTTTTTTATTTCTGTTATGGGAGGTTTATACCCATTTCTAAAATCATTTCAGACAGCTATTCCTATGTGGCATTTTCTGTATACAACTTTCCATAGTATGCTAAATTGGCTTCTCGGAAAAATTATTGAAAGAAATTTACTGTGAGGGGCGAAACCTCCTGAAAAATTGATAAGAATAGATATTCTGGCTCAAACCATTTATTGTAATATTACAGATATAGATGTGAGTATTGTTGCAGGTGCAAGTTTACCTAAAAGTGGATTGTGTGATCTAAAGAGAAGAGAATTCAAAACTCAGTGCAGAACCTTTTTGGTTAAGCTTGCATCAAAAATAATTGAAAGAAGCCCATTTAAATATAGCTTGGTCAAATGCATCTCTTTATTAATCCTAAGCTCATTATATGTAATGAAGTTTTATGTGAGAAAAGATGGAAACATTGCTGCATATATTGTATAAAAATGAATCTCTAAATTCTGCAGTTGCAGATAAATCAGAAATGCAGTTTAAAGAATTGTTATTCAGAAGTAAGGGTGTTTGGAAAGGCGCTTTTGTTAACTATACTACAAATGTGACTTGATCACATTTGAAAAAACTTAATTAATAATTTAGATTTTGAAGAACTTGGGAGTGTTGTAAAACTAGTTCTAATTTTATTACAATGGCAATTCCACCGTAGAAGTGGTTTCTCAGTTAATGATATATTGGTGGAATACCTTCAGGAAAATTTTTTAACAGCAATATGAACTGTTTACGACGCCATAAAAGTAAATGGAGGTGTTATGAATATTACTTGTAATATAACTCTTGATAATGTTATGATGTGCCAGATCTGCTCATGGTGCATATCATCAAGCACTTGAAGACCAAATGTTGTGCTATAGCAAAGATTAAAAAATATATATATTGGGCAAATGGAAAGCACAAACACATTAAAATTTTTGAGTCAAAAATAAGAACAAATTTTGAGCAGCGGTGTTTCTTCGTTTTGATTCTCCAGTTACAGAATTAAACCAACAAATCTAGTTTTTTATTAATTTTTCATTAGCATTATTTCTATTATTGTTTTATTTAAGTATTCTAAGTATTTTTTTTTTTTTGCTTGTTTTTGTTTTTGTCTTCAATTCTTATAAAAAAATTACATTTAGTTTGTATTATAGGTGCTTATATTAAAAGTTTTTCATCAAAAGTCTGTTGACTTCTTTAAAAGAAAACTGATTTTTGAACCTTTCAAAATTTGGCTCATTCCATAATATTACAGAGATATAACTGGTCCGCCATCGCCATTTTGTAAATAATAACTTCCATTCCAGAATTTACTTGCAATACTTTTTAAAACAATAAAGCTGCCATTTATGACATAATTTTATAATTAATGATGGAAGAAATTTGGTGTTTAAAAGTTCATATGTTGTGTTGAAAAATCAAGGAATTTCACTTCTGATTTTGCTTATTACTTAGATGCAATGTATTGTGTTTTTTTTTTTTGTAGTTAATGTATGTTTTTATGCATATAAAAGTAATTTTTAAGTTATACTTTTAAATGATTATATTTGTGCTGACACTTTATTATAAATGTATTTCAGTAACAGTTACTGCAAATATTTCGGATGCACTAACAGCACTGTGGATATTATGTACTGTTTTCATATAATTAAGAAGAGAATTTATTTGGATATAATTAATTTTGTGTTATAACTGACTGCTGAATAGAATTATGATTTAGTATGTAAATGTTGTATAGAAAGTTTTCTTAGGTTTTCAAAAACTTAATTTGAAAGTTACTAAGGAAAACAACTATTATAGTTATAATAGTAATGTTTTAAGGATTCAAAAGTAAATTTTTTTTAAAATCAATGCTATATGTAATTGGCAAATTTTTGTGTTTTCAAGTGGTACCATAATTAATTTACCCTCAGCACAGCCAACATGCACAATATGGCTAGGCCAAAATTTTCTAACACACCTGGAAAAGTCAAGGGAATTTTATTCTCTTGTTTGAGTGGCAACCCTGGTATGCATAACTGATACTGATAATCGAAGCAGAACTAACTTTTCATTGCAAATATAGATGTTTGTATTATGTTTTAAAATTTGTTTTATACAATGCAAAATCTGGGATCTGGAAATGTTTGAATTTTGACAATTCTGGATTTGAGATCATCATTTTAAATCAAGTAAGAGGACATGTCAGTAATGTGGTTTTTCTTACTGATATGTCAGATGGAAAAATACTGGCTATCCAAAATGCAACTAATAAAGAACAAGGTATGTTGAAGCCATATTCAGACACGGAATTATTTAAAATTACAGCATCACTTAATTTGCACTTTACAGTATCAGTATTTTATCTAGCCATCATAGCTTACAATAATTTTTCTGACATGCCTTGCCATTGAAAGAAAGAGGCTTTGGATATATGTTTGGAATATACCAGTTCCTGCTTTTTCTCCATGTTACCAAAATTCTTCTGGCATAGCTACAGATGGTTTATGCTGAGCTACTTGTTTGCTAGTAATAATAAAATTTATTTGATGGACAGCTTATCAAGAGAAAGACAGTTAAGGCAGACGATTTATAAAATGCTGCATGACCTATGCAGTTGTGCACTGCCCTGTTCGCTTAGTTGCATGCAAACTTTCAAGGTTAAGGGAAGGTAGTGAACTCCAAAACTTCCAGATGTAAGTGGTAGCTATTAAATGTGCCAACAATGTGTATTAGATGGGTGCAAGAGTAAAATCTATTGGAAATAGGAATTATATCTTCAGCTGATAGACCAGTAATACGATGCATATTGCAAGGGTCGTTATATGTCATTGCGGTGCTGCCAGACATCTGATGCTTCTATTAGATTGTTTTAATATTATATATAAAAATATTAATTTGCCTGAAAAGGCAGTTTCATAGCATTTATTTGCTCATTTCCATTATTCAGTGCATCATTGCAGAAACTGTGATATATAAAGTTTTGATACTAATAGCAGTAAAACTCCTTATGAAAATTTTCTGCCTCTGCAGACAATGTTGAACTGCACATGCTGACACAAGCTGTTACGCAAACAGGTCTTGACTCTTGAGCCATTGTTCTTGATGTTTCTGTGGCATTTGTCATTACCCTGAGTATGATATGCTTGTGTTTTTGTTCACTGGCAAGATAAAGCTGATGCAGTCATATCGATTAGCAGAGCCATTCCCCTGTATCCAATAATTCCATTTTCACATCACAGTCATTTATTTGATTTCATTCAACACAAGCATTGTTTCTGGGAATTCTTCCGCATTTGGTCCTCTGTCAGAATCAGAAACTTGCTTGAATAATAACTGTTGGTTTCTTTCAGTGAGGTATACTGAAATTTCCCATACATAAGGAACATGCAATTCCAATATTTAAACAGCCACAATTCTCTCTTTTTATAATACTTTTAAGTGGTATTACCAGAAAGTTTGATTTGCATGTACACTGCAATTCTAATTCTTTACATGCTGCATCAAGAACTGCACAATATGCAAATTTCAAACTTATTGGATGCTGTTGTATTTTGAATGGGAGTAATTCTACTGCCCATTCATAATACTGTATAATGGAATACTGAAAGCATAAATTTGGATACATTTGGTTTAATATTTAAAATGGGAAGTATGCAGCTTAAAATTCATTCTAGGTGTTAAAAGGGGAGTGAGATCTTTATTGAAACTTTAATTTATACCTTACTTCCAATAAAGCATGTGTAATTATTATTGTATGTAAATGATTATTACACTAAATTTGTGAAAGATTTTTGAATTGTCCTTTTTTTAAAAAAAATATTATATTGCTTTACTGTTAAAATACAAAGGTTAAGAAAAAGATCACATTTTGAATGGGAGTAATTCTACTGCCCATTCATAATACTGTATAATGGAATACTGAAAGCATAAATTTGGATACATTTGGTTTAATATTTAAAATGGGAAGTATGCAGCTTAAAATTCATAAATACAAAGGTTAAGAAAAAGATTTCAAGAATTGGTAAATGTAATTTCCCTTCATTGATATTTGTGTAAGTTTTCCTTTAAAAAGGAACTGGATTATTGATGAAAATCTGTTCAAGAGCAATTAAATTTGTCATTGTTACATTTCATTAAAACATATAATGTTGCATCTAACTCCTTTAATTTAATAACTTTCATAATGTTGCAGTCAAATATGCGAGTATAAATTTCAGCTTATATTAAATAAACGTAAATTTAACTATCTTCATAGTTTAATGTATTTTAAAAGTGTATTATGTTTATGTGATTTAAGGTGTATGCTGTATTTATATATGTATATGATTACATGTTCTAAAATAAAACACAAATATGTGTAATAAAATAGTGTGTTAGTTTTAAATAAAAAAATATTATGGTGTGAAATTTTATCCTTCATGAAAGGAAAGTGGGAAAATATATTAACTTGTAATTGATTTGCATATATTTCCATTAGTTCTGCTCTGTTTATTTGAATTTACGAATTTTTGCAGATTAATGAGTTCATGCACAGAATTACAGAAATAATTCTGAGATTAGTGGCATAACTGCTTTGGTCAGTTGTCTCTCTTGATTATACATACACACACACATAATATATATTTTTTTATGAGTGGCAGGCACTTGCCTATAACGGCATTGGCCACTACTAAGGCCAGAAGTGGTGACCATTTTATTGTGGAGGCAACCCGGGCCCTTCAGTATCGCAGTCAGGCTCCCCTAACCACTATACCACCTGGGCAGCATATATATATATATATATTGTAACCTGAGTTTCATTTTTTCTGTGAAGACTTAAAATTTGTTATGTAGGTTATGAACAAAAATAGTAAAACATAGTTTATAGAACAAGAAACCAAATACCATTTTAAATGTCATTTTCATAGAGAGTCCTGTAAGAGGCCATCATCATAAATTAAAAACATTTTTATTGAAAAATGAGACTTTTCTTCATTAAAGTTGTCATCATCACCAAAATTAGCAAACTTAATCACCCAAGCAGTAACATGCAAATGTCATATCTAGTCAGAAGTTTATGCAGTATCTATATAATAACAAAGTACCAAAACTAACCTAATAATAGTTATAGATGTTAATTTATCTTGTCATGTGAAGTAGCTTCCTGTTTCATTAATTTGTACTGAATGTCTTTTTCAGAAAAATCGGCAAAGAAATTGTAAAATAATAATTTTTTAAATGCATAGGAATTTGGAAAGGTGGCTAGATAATTATTCTTTTGCTAGTTCCAGAGAATTTTCTTGGATATATTTTCTAAAATATGTTGCATTTTGTTAAGTATGCATACTTGAAAGAAGATTCAAGAATTAATAAATATAGCTTTATAGGCAATATTATAATTAAAAAGAATTTTTTTTAGTATTAGTCATTATGGCAATAATTTTTTATATCTAGAAAAATGGAAATGCATAATTACCATTGCTGAAAGAGCCAAATAAAGTTCCAAACTTTAAAAATGCTGATCAAAGAAAATAATAGGGACAAAAAGAAATGTTTATTGTAAATTTTGTTTCTCTTCATGTATTTGTATGCTAAGAAAAATGAATTTATGCATTTACTTATTTGTGATGGTTATTCAATGAAATTTTATAGCTGTGGCATATGTGATTTGTATATGTATGACAGTCCATAAAAATTTTATCTATTAGTATCTATGAATTAAACAAATAAAAGACTACTGATATAATTTGTTTGATTATAAAACTCTTTATAATCTTTAATCTGAAAATTGTAATTAAATCCCAATGAACTATTTATAAAAATTTTCAAATTTATATTCATTTATTATACAATTGTTACCAGATATTTAAAAATTTTTATTTCATGTTTTTATTACATTATTTGTTTAGTAAAAAAAAATTTAACTGAAAATTGCAGGTTACATTGGAAGCTGATGTCAAGAATGCTCTGAATGTAATTACTGACAAATTTCAGAAACTTGATTTGGTGGTTAATTGTGCTGGCACTAATGTGTTGTGTAAGACATATGATTTTTCAAATAAGGTTCCTCACAGCTTAGAGAAATTTACTAATATGATCCAAGTAAGTAACACATTTCTGTTTGAAAAGCATTCCTGAAGGAGTTAAAATAGTAATTCTACAGATAATGCAGAAAGTTATATCAATTCATGATTTTTTATTCGAGAAGATCTAATATGTAAGAGTTAATATTTTTCATAAAGATCATGTTTGTATAAGTTATTCTAAATTTGCATATTGAATGAATGCATCCTTTATTTTATTATTATTATTATAATCCTTAATAAACTCATTAATTGTAGAAGTATGCACATATTTGGTAGTGTTCTCATCCTCATATAGTGAATGAACCTTCTTACTGTGAAAACTTTAAAAAGTAATCAGTATTTCTGAGATTATAATTTCCATATTTAAATCTCCTTTAAGACAATCGTTAAGATCGAAATCATGCAGCTGTGAGTGGTTATCTCTGAGAGGATGCACTGTATATAAAAATTCAGTAAGACTTCTGTGTTCTATTTAATGCTATATACAGTGTGTGGAATGAAAGAAGCAACCTCCAGTTTGTGCTGCAGGAAAGCTATTCTTTCATGCAACTGTAGTCTCATAATTGCATAATATGATATTGGGTTTAAAAAATCCTACACCTATTTTCTTATGCACCATAATTTTTCTTACTATATTGAAGATTTATCTGTATGTTTCTCATATCTGTAAACATCAGAACACAGGACCTGCCTTGCTTAGTGATACGGTTTTTGGAAATCAAAGCATAGATTTTCCACTTGCTAGATGGAGGAGCTAATCACTATACCAGCACTTGTTGCAACCCCTTTTATCACTGAGTTTTTTTTTTGCAACCCCAGATATTAAATATAAAAATAAATATCCTCCCATAAATAATTTACTTCTTTGATAAACAATATACATAAAAAAGATGAAGTTTAGGGTTTCTTTCAAGCAAACAAAATAAATGAAAGAAAATTCTAATGAGACTTGTTTTCTGCTGAATAACGAATTAAATTTTGATGTGCTATTTGACACTGCTGGACATAAAACATCTTCAACATTGAACGACATTTAGTTTTAATTAGCATTAGAGCTAAGTATGTGATGCTGAATGTGAGAAGAACATTTTATGCCATTTCAGAAATAGTGAAAATTTAGTTCTAGCTCCGATCCAGAACTCATCAAGGACTTTTGTGAAAACTTAAGTTTTAAGTTTGAACTGCTATATAGCTTCACAAATTCCTTTCGCACTTTATGCAACTGGTAATTAATCTCATTTACGTCAGTTAATGCAATGTCTTTAAAAGTTCTACCCTCATTAATGTCAATTAATATAATTTCTTTAAAAGTCTTATGAATGAAGTTTCTTTAAATTCATCTATTGAATTGTATTTTCATGACCCCAAAATTTTAATTTGTGACCCTTAGTTTAAAAAACTCTGCACTAGACCATAAGGACATATGGGAAAAATGCCTTTAATTCCTTACATCCCATATACACCTACCTAAAGGTTGGAATAGTGTTAACCTAATTTAGGTGTGACAAGCAATCATCTTCTGTATATTAATTTAGTTTTGATTCAATTTTTTTTTAGGTTGGAAAATGTCAAAAATCAACTGTGCCCTTTCCCTGAAGTCAAATTACTGATCTTCAGATTACTAACTGCTTGTGTTACTACATCACACGAGCACATTGAACCTTTATATTATTGGATGTTTATGTAACTGTGTTTTAATTTCGCTGGTATCTTAAACAAACCATTCTATCCTATACTTTTCTCAGTAAAGTACTAACGATTCTAGTTAATCTCATAATATTTGCATTTAAAGGAAGCAACCAGTGGTGCCATATTTAACTTCCTTATGCCATTTTGGTAAATTTTATACATCGTGAGTAAAAAATAATTTCATGGTGCTCCATCCATGCATCATAACATTTTTTATGCATTTCTTTCCCCATACAAGGCAGAAATGTTTCTTCTCATTAAAAAGGGTCAGATTCTTTTACCCTAGGTATAAAAGTGACTAATGTATAAATCAATGTAGAAGTGCTTCAAAATAATGTGTTTAAGCCAAATACCAGCCACTGTGCTTCTTACCATTCCTCTCTGAAGTTTAAATTGCATTTGCTGCACTTATTTTATAGTGATCTTGATTATGCCCTTCAGATTTTATACATATCAATTTTAATATTACAAGATTACTTTAGTTTCTGTATAAATGTTATTTGAATATTTATTCATGACTATTTCAAAAATACATACCTAAAAAAAAAAATTCACTAATATTTTCTCAAGTGATTAAAGAGAAAAAATCCTTTTTATTTTGTCTTGTCCCTTATGTTAATGTGACAAATGTAAATCTGCAGATGAGTAACTATATTGTTCAAATTGTAGTAGAATGAGGATTAAAAATTCAACATTTGAATTCAGGCTTTTAAACTGTTATATAAAAATGGCATGCCGTCAAATGTGGCTGAGTATTTAAAAATGGTAAAATGCTGTGTCCAAAGAAACACGTTAATGTAGTACTTATAATAATGAGTATGTTAGCTTGTTTGTTATATCTTCTATTATATCCCAGATCAATTAATGACTCTTATTAAGATTGTAAGAGCTTTATATTTTTTTATTTATTATTTCTTTTAGGTGAACACATTTGGTACATTTAATGTAATTAGACTAGCTGCTGGCCTGATGTCCAAAAATGTGGCTGATGAAGATGGACAGAAAGGTGTAATAGTTAACTTAACTAGCACACATGCTTTTGAAGGAAGTGTAGGTCATGTTGCATTTGCTGCAAGTAGTGGGTGTATTGTTTCAATGACATTGCCCATTGCTCGTGATCTTGCATCTGAAGGAATCCGTTGCTGTGCTATAGCAACAGGTAGATAAAATGAGCATGTTTTAAATTTTAAAGATATTAATTAACTGTTGATAATTCTCATTATTAGAGAGTAGTTTCTCTGTGACTAAGTAATTTAGTGATGAAAGAACTGAAAGCTTTTGTTATTGATCACCTGATAAACTATCAATTGTTCTGTTACCTTCCCACTCCATACATTTAAGATATCTGATATTACTTTAAAGAGGAATAAATTTCTTCTCATTATTAAGGTGGAAGAGAGATACATCAAAGTAGAAATTTTAAAGCAGAGAAAATTCAGTCACAGATTTATACTGGTTTATCTGAAATATGAAAAGGTCACTCTTTGGTATGGACCAAAATAATTTACTGGAGACTTGAGGGGAAGTTTTCATACCTGAAGGCATTTAAATAAAATGTTTCCAGCAAGTTAAAACAATTGTAATACATATTTGAAATAATTTGTTAACTCAATTTTTTTAATAATTACTAATCATTAAATTGTATTGAACTCTGATTGATGTAACATTCGCGTGAAAACATACTAAGGGGTTTATATTAAAGTAATTTGCAAATAAATTTTAAATTGTTCAGAAGCTGAGGTCATTTTCAAAGAATGCTTCAACTTTTGACAAAAACTAGGTAATACGGTTTGAATAATGTATGCTGCCTCATACAGTGTTATTATAGCTCTTCAATTACAGTGCACATATTTTCCCTTTTTTTATCTTTAGTATTTGTCTGGAGGGGCTTCTCACAACCCTTCCTCCATTTGTACAGGGCTTAAGAGAATTGAGTCATATAACCAAAGAAATACAGCCTGTATTACTAAGCAGCAAGACTTTGAAAGAATTCAACATTTTATAAGGGGTCTTTTAAATCATACATAAAATATTAAAAAAAATTTTAGCGTTACAACTTTTAAGAAAATTATATCATGGATTAATGATTTATAAAAATCTTAAGTATTCTGGTATGAAATGATTTCATATTTTAAGAAAATTGACTAAGGACTGCAGTCATTACCTCCTGTAATTCTAGATTACCTTGTGGGGTTTTCCTATTTAAATCTAAAGTTCTAACTTAGAATTCCACGAACACTGATAAGCAAATAATCGCTTAAGTGTGTGAACAGAACACGTAAGACTTAAGAAGGGTTTAAAACCCTTTATTTGTCAGTATATTTACAATCAGTTCCAACTTGGAACTTTACACAAAGCCGCCACTTGGCGGCATATTTTTAAATATATACATAATAAATGTAGCACATAATGCCAGCATCACATAAATACCATTTCCACTTAATCATGTCCTCCACATCATCCAGATGGATTCATTGAAAAACAGGGGGGGGGGTCATAATGTTGTAATTCATCAGTATATATATATATATATATTTGTAATGAAAACAAATTTAGAGAAGTACTCATATAGGAACACTGAAACATAGAAGCATAGCAGTGTTGTTTGGCATAGGTACTTGGTGCTTAGAGCATCGACCCATATTGAAGACGAAGTCGTCGAGGAAGGTTAAATTCCATTTTTATTAAATTATATTTGTGGTCACAATTCATTTGGCACCCTAATAGTGCCTATTCAAGAACATTTACATATTTTAATACTATTGTGATGCTAAGAGATCACAGCAAAATTGTGTCCAAGCAACACAGAGGGTGAAGCTGATAGTTGTGCGTTTATCCAATACAGAAGCTTACCAAGAGGAAGATTTTGGTTTACGTTAGAAAAGTTTTAATCCTTAGAGTTTAGGTTCTGAACTAAGTATGTCATAGTGTTACACAAACCATGCAAGATGGATTGATCTAGAAATGATACAATCCAAAGAAGTTATTACAATTTTTAGAATAGAGAAAGAGAATTATAGGGTTACATTAGTTTATAATTTTGATTTATATATTTTTTATCTTACAAATTTTAATAATAATAATATATAATTTATAATTTTTTATCTTACATATATACATATATGTATACATGCGTGTGCACACACACTGCCTGTAACATTCAGTACATGGGAACCAATTTCTATATGTCATTTTTGCTAAAATTTGATAGAAATGAATATTAATTTTTATAATTTAATGTTTTGCATTAATTTGTCATTTTTAAATATATTTGCTAAAAGTACTCTATTTTCTGGCTTCTGGAAAGTTTTAATTTTGAATTAACTTTTAATTATACTCTTTTTTTACAGGTTTGTTTGATATTCCGTATTTTAGATCACTACCTGAAAAATATCGTCGTTTCATGCCATCAGTAGTTCCATTTCCTTCAGGTTTAGGGAGTCCAGATGAATTTGCACATCTTGTACAGACAGTTTTAGAGAATAAAATGGTAAATGGTGAAGTAATTAGATTAGATGCTGCATTACGAAATGAACTATAAAAATTTATGCTGCATTAAGAAAAAATTAGTGGCAATTTTTTTTTATTTCTTAAAAAAAAAATAAAAAAATTTTATATGATGCTTATGTTCCAATTGTAAGCATTTTGTAGCTAATTAAACTCTTTGCTAAATAAACTGTTTTATTAAAATAAAAATATATTGTTATAGAGCCACAATTATTTTTTATGAGTAAAAATATTAATGTTATTTATTTTTGAAAAGTAAATTTACTTGTGAAGTAAAAATTATACGTTGTATGAAATATTTCTCCAGCATTGTTTAAAAGGCTGACTATTTCAAGAACATAGCAAGGATTCTTTTTTATCTTTTATTAGCGAAGAAAAGGGGGAAGGGCAATAGTTTACTAAACATAAGAAATATATTTTGGAATAAAATACGAAAATAAAATTAATCTTCTAGATTAGTATGAATCATGATATACTCTCCTAAAAGTGCTGCTATCTTTAAGCAAGTAAGGTGCCTGCATTGTTATGAGGCAGACAAAAGTTTTCATAAGACTTTCTCAGTAGAAATACCCCAGATTTTATCTTGAAATAAATACACCATAAATTTATTGGCATTGTTATACTTGGACACCACTGTGGATTGTGTAAGGTTTCAGTTTGATTAACACGTTGAACAAAAATCTTACTTACATAATTATTTCTTGACATTAAAGGTTTTAGTGTCTTTTTAATGTCCTGTTAATTTCTGATATCTTTAAATGTATATGAAGGTTACTAAATTTACTGCTAATGATCAAACAAATTTAATAGAGGCTAATTGTTTTATTTACAGTAGATAAGAGAAAATACTTTTGAGAAATGTAACAATTTAGTTTTAAAGCTAGATTAATAAAATACGTCATTGGCTGGGGTGAGAAAATTATGCTTGGTAATTGGGATATTAATTACATGTGTCTTTTGTGAACATGAGTTATTTGTAACATTATTTATATAATGTTAAAAATTTGACCGAAAAGAAATTATTATTTAATAAATTTTTAAATTAATTATTTATGATAAATTCATTAATAAATCAAAGATGAAAAGAAAGACAGATAGTGAACCAATTTATAACGGAGCTTATTTTTCAGAAGACTATTTGTTCTGTGTAGAAGCAAAAGAATTAATGGCTATTTTAATCTCGTGAACAAAAGAGTGATATGAAAAATTGAAAATTATTTTTCAATTTTTATTTGCTAACTGGTGAAACATTAATGTCCTTAGATTTAGATAATTTAAAAGAAAATTTTTATAATTTAGCAACACCTAAATATCAAAAGGATTTAAATGTTGCAAAAATTTCATCAGAAATCTGTAGTTTTAAAAACCAATTTTTTCTGGCCATTAAAATTTCTTAAAAGTTCAAATCGTTCAAAAATAATTTATGAATGCAGTTTAATTCAATCATATTTGAATTTGGAAGTTGCATTAAAAATGTTTTGTTTTGTCAGTCAGTATTATTAATGATAAGAGAAAACTCAGTGGACTCGTGGTACTAAAATATTGTTTAAGATCTTGACTTGAAAAAGAATAAAATTTCAAACATCTACAGGTTCAAGCAGGTGTTCACAGCTGTTTTTGGCTGAAGATCAAAATCAACCAAACTACATGTTAAGATGTTTTGATTGAATTATATTTTCATTTTAAAATAGTGTTAGTGAGTAATAAGGTAAATCTAATTGGGAAAATAATTACAATACACTTTAAAAACTAAATGATAGTTCTAATTATTATAAAAACCAACATAACTGAATAACTTCATTTTTCTCTTCGGTATCAGTGGCTCGCCTGATGCTGAACTTGTGACATCAGTTTAGTCAAGTCTGGCTTATAGTTAGTCCTCTAAGATGAAAACAAGCATCTGAATTTTCTGTACTTAAGCTTCTCCTGTTCTTACTTAAAATAAATTTCATGTGTGAAAATATTTGCTTTCATTTATAAGTTGAACTGCATGCAGACAAAATGCCAAAGCCAATTTTTTTCACTACTGAATTTATTCTTTCTCTACTGAACAAGTGATACAATTCAGAGTGAACTGAGATAATGACATTAGTGTTGCCAGATATCTATCAAGATGTGAAGTGGCACTGCCAAACTTATCGATTTCTCCTTGAAATTTTGTTATAATTTTTATTTTTTAATAATAAATATGGATATTCGCATCTGCAACTTTGTAATCAAACAAAAATGTTATTGTTATTATTTATTTTCATTTTGTTTTTGGAATTCAAGGTGGTTACTTGAAATGATGAAATGGGTTACTCAATGACCCACAGGTCATAAGTTGCCGAGGCCTGGTTTATGGAATATAAATCAAGTAATCAAATAGGTTTTGAAAAAAACGAAAATATCGACGATTTGTTGTAAGGTGGTTACAGGGAAGAAATGAGAAAATCTCTCAAACACTATTCTCGATAATATTCGAATGGGATTTGAAAATTTGTTTGATTTCAAAAGTTTGTTTAAAAAGGAAAGTTGTGATAAAAGATAATGCGATGTTGTCTCGATGAAAAGGCGATTAGATGCTTTAAAATTATGGATAGAGCTGAAAACTTTAATCTATTGCTTCATCTTTTGGTGCTAATGAGGGTACTGTAAGTGATTTGGAAAAAGATGGAGAAATGCGATCGAGTCATCTTGTAGTAAACTTGATGATAAAGTTGCGCTCAAGTTTCGATCTACTGTAAAGAAACTGAGGTTACAGAAATTAGATGATGCTTTGCTGTTATGGTTTAATCAAGAGGAAGGCCAATTCAGTAGACCAATATTGAAAGAAAAGGCTTTCTGCTTCATCAGAAAATGGGTGGAGATGATAGTTTTAAGACAAGTGAAGGGTGGCTTAACAGAGAAGAAAAGAAACACAATTAATATCCTCATGATTTCGGGAGAAAAATTATCAGCCTATTATGAAGCCACAGCAAAATTCAAAGAAAAATAGGAAGCTCGTATTAATGAAAAGGCTTTATCCAATGAACAATTCTATAAAGTAGATAAAACTGGTATGGATTACAAATTGCTTCTAGGAAAAACATTAGCTTCTAAAAAAAGACCTTCTGCACCAGGCTACAAAAAATGTAAAGACAGAGTGATTTGCCTATATGCAGCAACGCTGCTGGAACCTATAAACTCCCTTTAATGGTTGTTGGCAACTCAGCAAAGCCAAGAGTGTTTAAAAGTATTAACATCAGGCCCCTTCCAGTGCATTATCAAGCTGCAAAGACTGCTTGGATGACTCAAGAGTTATTCAAGGAATGGTTTCATTCTGAATTTGCTCTAGCTGTGATAAACTATCAGTGAAAGCACTGCTTTTATTGGACAATGCTTTTTTTCATCCTAGTGAAAATGAATTAAAGTTGCCTGGGGTAGTATAACGTCTCTATTACAGTCCATGGATCAGGGTTTGATAGAAAATTTAGAAAGATGGTATCAAAGAAAGCTTTTGACAGCTCTTAGTGAGGAAGCTAATTCTGATTTAAGCGTTATTGATTCATTGACGATGCAACCTCTGCTATCTGATATACAGATGGAGCAAAGCTCTGGAAAATGGCTTCATGCCATGTGGAACAACAAACATTTGCTTCCTCCGTGAATGCTTTTAGAGAAGTGAAACGAGTTACCAAGTTTCCAGCCTTCAGCATAAAAAAATGACTAATTTTTTTAAACATTATTACTAATGGTTGTGTAAAACATTTGTATGAATTGACACATTTAATAAATGCTTACTTTAACTTCAAGAAAAGTGCATGTCCATCAATTAAATAATATTTTTCTCATTTTCCACTTTTAATTTCCACTTTCCGGAAATTTACTTAACCCCACTCCCATGTAGACTGTTAAGAGAGTAACCTGTTAAGAGCTGCATCCACCTTGCTGTTCCTTTCGAAAGCAATTTTTGTATCATATGTTACTACTAGTACACTTATATTTTTAATACAAAATTTGTTATATTTTATATTGGTATTAAGTTCATAGAAGAAAATTTATATTTGTTTCTAATAATGAGAATGATCAGTTTTGATTTTTGCATGGCTTTATGTTTGGATATATGATGATAAGAAGTACCACAGTCATAGTACTATAAATCCCTTTTATTGCTAAGACTGAGTGAGAAGTCTGTAGGTAGGGTAAGCAATAATAAATTTCATAAAATGTCAGTCTTAGAGAAAAAAAGTGGCAGATGATTATCATATGTAATTTCTAAACTGAGATTCTTAGCTCAATTTTTAATTTTTTATATATTTATTTTAGCCCAAAGGGGCAATTTGACCAGAAGGACTATTAATTTCGTTTTGTCATTTTGCATCGATTCACTACAAGCGTTGTTTCACTTTTCAAATTGTTGCCACCAAATATTATCGCCCTGTTTTATATTTAAAGAAATAAAATAATGAAGAATCTGCGTAAATGTATATCTTTCTTGCATTGTGATAACACAACAGTACCTAGAGCCATCAAATTTTGAATAATGTGATCCTCCTGGGAATAGGGGCGTCTATTTGGAATTTGTTTTATTATCGATTTCATATTTTGTAAAACCTTAACAAATTTTTGATTAGCAAACTCTAGATTTCAAAGCGAGCAATGGCAACATTGTACAGAAAAAACATTTTTATCTTCAGCGCACGAGACTGTGTATCGGAAATTTTAAAGATATGCTCATTTTAAAATTATTTTGCGATATTGCTTTTGAACTGAATTGTATGGTTTAAGTGCGAAGAACATGATTTTTAATGAATAAAGCTAACATACAAAATGTTAAAAAAACGCCCCTTTGGACATAATTTAAAATCTGAAACCTTTCAGATTTCCCCCTATTCTCTCTCTCTCTCTCTTTTTTTTTTTTTTTTTTTTTTTTTTTTTTTTTTTTTTTTGCGTGCCGGTGTGTGTGTGTTGGAAAGTTAGGAGGATCACAAGGGCAAGCAAGGCATTCACAGATTTAGAAATGCTGCCTTCCTACTTCACAGATTTATTTTATATTACAGATAAATCCAGTTAAAATCTAATAAACCTCGTGCTAATTTTTAAGGGAAGGAAACAATGGATAATTTGAAAACGTCTTGCTTTTCAAACAAAATTAAGTGCATGCAATGTAAAAACTGACTTTTATTCATTTCTTTCCTTTTACGTCAAAGAACTATAAGTGTTTGTTTTATATGCATATTTTGTTATTAATTTAAAACTGATAGATCATAGTTAGAAGATTCTGAAATCAAAGGAACTTAAAAAAATGTCGATAAAATGGGTAGAAACTTTGAAGGAGACAGCAAACAAATTATATAGTAACTATGATAAAATGTCACTTGTAATTCAGCATAAAAAAAATATATGCATAAATGGTTCACAAAACAAATTTTTCCCGTTTGCTATTTGATTTAACTGCTAGAATATTTATCTGTGAATATATATAAAAAAAAAATCACGTGTTATATACAGTTAGTCAATAAAGTCTGCGTACATCAAGAAAAGTAATATCAAATCCAAATTTTAGGGTGCAAAAAGGGTAGTTTCTTAAAGTTTTATTTTTTAAATATTTAGTTTCAATAAGGGACTTTGAAATTATTTAACTGTAATATTTTCATATCTAATAATTTATGCACACTGATTTTTAAAAGATAAGTGGCCAAAAGAAATCAAAGCCAATAAAGTTTGCGTACAACGCGAAGGAGGCGGGGGATTTCTTACCTAACTTTTAAACTTCAAACTTGAGAATGCAAAGAAGGTTACACTTTCAAGGTCCTTGACTTCCGAAGCAAATTTCACGTTGATTAAAAGTTGTTATTTCTATTTTATTTGACGAAAATGACAACCAATAAAGAAATTCCTTTAGTTACGAGACAAGTGATTATCAAATTGAGAGATGAAGGTAAAACTCTTCGTTATATTGGTAAAACCATTTTCTATTGTGCAAAGAGTTATTCAAAATTATCTTGACACTGGTAGTCATGCTGTAAAACCAAGATATGGGAGACCGAAGAAGCTAACGCAGAGAGAAGAAAGAAAAATTCTTTTACGAATTAAACAAAACCCTAAACTTTCTGCTGCAAGCATTACAAAAGACATTTTTTTAACTAGCAACAACGAAATTTCTCCTGAAACTGTACGAAAAGTGCTGCAAAATTATCATGCCAATTATCATCGACGCAAACCTAGGTCTAAACCATACATTTCCGAGACAAATAGAAAGAAAAGAATTGCTTTTGCCAAAACATATTTAAACTCTTCGCAGGACTTCTGGAACAATGTAATTTGGTCAGATGAAAGTAAATTTACAATATTTAAAGTTAATGGCCACTCTGTTGTATGGAGAAAACCAGGAACAGAACTGAATCTGAGAAATTTAAATGCAACTGTCAAACATGGAGCTGGCGGTGTGATGGTATTTGGGTTATGTCGTCGAAAGGAGTTGGAAATTTTCACATTATTGATAAAGTCATGGATAAGTATGTTTATCTGGATATTCTGAAGAAAAATCTGCGAGACATCGCCCGAAATTTAAACCTTTCTAACACCTTTATTTTCCAACAAGACAACGACCCGAAACATACAGCTAATTGCAGGAAGAATTGGCGAAATTTACGTCGGATGACACTGAAAAACTAGTCCAGTCAATGCCCAGACGTCTGCAAGCTGTTTTGAAGAATAAAGGATATCCTACAAAGTATTGAAGTAATGTAAAAAACTTTTATTTTGCTTTTTTTTTCTTTTTTGAAAGTGTACGTAGACCTTATTGGAGGAAATTTCTGAGTTTTTTTGACAAAATATATTTTTGAAAAAATGTAAAAAGTATTACACTTATATTATTTACTTTTTATTTAAGCTTACAAGTTTAGCTAATAGAAGAAAAAAATGCAATGATTAAAATACATTTTTCTATGCTTTAAGTGTTTTTTTTAGTCTGTACGCTGACTTTTGTGACTAACTGTATATCGGGTTCTGAACCAGGGAAGAATGTGGTCTGCCTTTTACTTACATGTTAATTATTTAGTTTGTTTATGAATGCAAGCTACTTTTATTCCAGTTTTGGTATATATTAGCATTTTCTCTAACTTTTTTTGTTGTTTAATTTATAAAAATGTTAAAATATAATCTGAATCGAAATAAGTGTATAGCTGTTTTTCAAGTTGGGTAAAGAGGAGGGGAATGATCTAGCGGTGGTATAAAAAAATGAGAACCACTGATAAATATATGTTATTAAATGTATTATTTTCATTTCCACATTAAATTGCTAGAACCAAAAATATCTTTCACGAAAAAATTTAGTGAACCAAAAATGCCTTAGATGACGAACAAGTAAGCCGGCAACAAGTGATACTCCAAAATGCAGAAGATTATGCCACATATCAGCCTTATATAAAATGAAGTCATAACAAAAATATCTGCTTATAAACATCAAAGGGCGGTATGGCGGGATTGTTGGAAGGAAATTATCAATTACTGTGTGTCTTTCGTTCGGGTGTTATGTAACTGTACTCCTGCTTTTATTTCAATTTTATTGTGGTTAATATTTTGTAATATGAGTTATTAAATATGATACCAAATGGTTAAAGAAGGATAATAATTAGGAAAATGAAAAGTAATGAGTGGAATCATGATAAAAGAAAGAGGGTAATTATAGACAATACGAATATGGTGTTCATGCATTTGATTTCGCTGCTTAGTAAGGCAAAATCAATGATCTGCACTTCTGTAAACAATAAGAACACAATCAAAGTAGCTAGCTTTTGCAAGACAATTGAAAGTTACAAAACAAAGATCACGGATGATTGAAGAATGTGCAGAAATTACTACTCATTCGGCTAAATTAGCAAATGTTAGCTGGCATTATTTGTGAGACAGCAAGACGACTGCGTGATATCCTGAGAAAAAGTACTCCAGAAACAAGTGTTGATACTGTTGTTTTCAAAGCTAACAGAGGGGAATTTGAGAAGTTTAAATGAAGAAGTGGCATACACAAGGTAATTAGGCAGCCAGGAGATGCGAGTGCAAACCAAAAAGCTGCTAAGGAGTTTGTGCAAGATCTAATAAAAGCTGAGGGATTTCTTCCTCATTAAACATTTAGCTGTAGCAAAACCGTTTTATTCAGAAAAAATGAAGTACATCACTTAACAGGAGGTATCAGGAAACAGGCAAATAAGCAATAGTCTAACTCTTCTGCTATGAGAAAAAGTAAGTGGAGCGCCAAATCGTTACTTCTTGATCATACAGATAATCTGAAGGTGTTTGAAAAACTGTGTGATTAACACTAAATTGGCCGTTATGTGAAGAGATAATTGTAAGGCTTGGGCAACTAGGCAATTTTTTTATCGACTGGACTCGTGAAGGTTTTGCCCCAGGTGTGGAGAAATACTTACGAAAAATACAATCTGCCACCAAATGCCTTCTTGTGATAGCCAATGCACTTGATCGCCTTCCAGGATTTATAAACCACTTGGTGGAAGAGTTAGGTTTCACCATAGTGGAATTCCTGCTTCCTAATATGATTTCCTTAATACAACCATGGATCAGCAGGCTATTTCAAATTTCAAGAACTCTACACCAGAGAACTTTCAAAAGTATTTGACCGTAATTTCAGACACAAAATCAGCACTCGGAGAGTTCTGGAAGAATTATATATTCTGTACTGTTTACGTCACATAGACAACGTCTGGCAACAAGTAACTTGTAATATGGCTTAAAATTGTATTCCGTGCGGACACTTTGAGTGCTCTGACACTAAGGAAAATTTTGTTATCAATGATATTGTACCTGTTATCAAAAACTTGGGTTTTGAAGGTAACAATGAAGACGTCGAAAGAAGAATGTAAAAATAAATTCATCACGGATGAACTTTTGAAACAGCAATAAAAGACGATTATGGAGGAAATACCTTTAGAAAAGAAGAAGGAAGGGGGGATGTTCTAGTTAGTTGATCCACAAAATAGGGTGAGGAGTAACATTTTATAGAATAATAACAATCTAATACACAAGTTGGTAAGCCGCAGCACAAATATTTAGACCACAATGCAATATCTTGATTTAGGAGTATTTTAAATCGTAGACGGAAATCACATTCAATAAATTTTTAATGCGACTAAAGATGGATATCATGTTACTGGAGAAGAGTGTAAGTGAAGAAAGTGTCTGACTGAAGTATAGTAATCCTGCACATAATATCATGTTTAACATTTCTTGGAAAGCCTGATACTGTGAGATCAAAAATGAAATATTTTAGTCGCTGAAGAGGGGGGGGAATTGTTAAATATTTAGTAGTACCATAATGTGTTTACGTTTATTAAGATTCTTCCTTTCACAGATGTGTACGAAGCACGTGTTTGCAAAGCACTTACACTGTATAAATACAGGTATGTAGATATCGGTGATAATGTACAAGAGAATGTTAACTGATTATTGCAGTGCACATAAAAACATGCTAAAAAGGTAAAGAATAAATAATTTCTGAACATCGACGAGTACAGGGAAGCATAACAAAACAAATGAAAACGGAAATGTTTAATTAACACTCATTGTTATACCGCCTTAACAAGGAAACATGGCAAACTCAACGATATTTTGTAAACACATACCCGATAGGGTACTACGAAAAATCCTTTAGCAGGGAAAACTTATCACCGCCTTCTCCCTAGAGGACGTACGTCATTAGATGACAACCATATTTTGTCATACCATAATGAGCTGTTTTTCTCTTGTTTGGCGTGAAAGATGTTCTCCGAAGAATATCCCATCTTATCAAACAAACATATTGTTGCGTGTTTACCGAGTTCGTAATGCATTGAATGCACAAGTCATTAAAAAGTTAAGAAAATTTATTCTTTTCGCAACAAAATACTGAAATTGAACAAAAGAAACAAAACAAAAATGCTGAAATAAGCACGGAGAGGAAAATGCTAATTTCTGGAAGCCAATCAGAATTGAAGAGGATGCAATTCGCTGCGGAGGTAGATGGAAGTATGCAAATATGTTAGGTAACAGCCAGTCGCGCTTTCATGTCAAGAAATGTGCAAAAAACGCAGTCTGATAAGAAGCCAGCTTTATGAAGGGTTACAGAAGTTGATTGTAAGTGCTGATAGAAGGTATTTAAAACTTTCGTACAATTTGTTTTCAAGACATACGTGTTTCTATGACTTCCAGAAGAAGAATGGAAGATTTTGAGCGCTGGCTTGTTGTGAGGCGCATTGAAGTAGAACAGACGATTGCAGATTTTGCTCTTTTCTTCAGCGTCCATCATTCTGTAAGTTCACGTTTATGGAAACAATTCCAAACCACACAGACAGTTGGCCGAAGGCGCGTAGCCGGTCGCCCAAGGGTTACAAACCCCGCGGAAGATCGATATATTGCTATTGTAGCCAAGCGGAATCGCAGAGCGACTTCCACACGTGTAACATCTATGGTTACAGCGTCCATTGGTAAGGCGATATTTGCAGGTAAAGTACGCCGAAGATTACATATGAGTGGTCTATACGCCCGGGTACCTCGAGTTTGTGTCCTCTATCCGCCCAATCAAGAGGGGCCTGATTACAGTGATGTCGGGAACATGTCAGTTGGAATGTGTTTGACTGGGGGCAATGTCATGTTTACTGATGAGTCAAGATTTGCTCTTGAGCCAGATGACAAGCGTAAACAACGAATACGCTATCAGTCCCAAAACATCACCGATCACGCATTCCGAGGTGGAAGCATTATGATGTAGGCAGGGATTTCATTACCTGCACATCTTTAAACGGAGTTCTTTGACGGCTGTCTGGTATCGAGATGAAGTTCTAGAACCCATTGGGAGATTGTATGCTGCAGCAGCTGGCATACTTTTGTTTTAATGGACGATAACGCACGTCTCCATAGAGCTGACATCGTCGATGACTACCTGGAGAGTGAAAGGATTGCGCATATGTCGTGGCCAGCATATTTACCCGACCTTAATCCCATTTTAAATCTTTGGGATGCTCTCGGCCGTGCTGTATTTTCACGTTTGTTCACCTCCAGCCACTCATATTGAGCTGGAAACTGCTGTACAAGAAGAATGGCAATTGCTTAATTCTGCGATGGTTGACCACCTAATTGAAATCATGGTCACAAGGTGTAAACTTTGTATACAGATGAGGGGGATCACATACCCTATTAATGTCCTGTTTTTTCATCTTATGCTGTTTATTTGCACTTTATACAGAATGTCATTATCTGATAAATTACAAAAATTTAATATTGTTTTCATTTCTGTATATAATTATTGATTTATGCATAAATATATATGCTACTTCCTTGCCGAATTTTGTGTCAATCAAAGCAGTATTTGTTGATTTTTTTGCATTTTACACATTCGTGCTTAACTTTTGGAAGTGAGTGTATTTCCTCAGAGATATTCGTACAATATCGCAAACGTTAAACTTAACTGAATTCAAAACAGAGAAAGTTAATCCAATCTTACAGCGAATTCGCTACAATCAATAACAGCGCTATGTAAACATACAGTTCGCTTAAAACAACAGCAACTCAGCTGAGGTGTTTTAATTCGGCTTTTATAAGCTTTTTTATTATTCACGAGAACATTCTGGTAAAATCTATTTTCTCGATTTTTCTGGATGGCAACAGCAATTAGGAGATATTTATTTATTAAATATTAAATGCACGCGCTCTTGTATTTTTACTTTTCCGACGTAGCTTGCTCTTCAAATTCGTCTGCGTTGCACGGGAAAATAAAACAGTTTTAATTGCAGTTCTAAATAAATACAAAATCCGTAACAATATTTGAAGGTGATGCATGTCGGGGTACACATTTTATCACCATGTTTCCAAGACAAGTATTTGATTATTAATGGGAGCAAATCTGTTCGTCGAGTAATCCTGAGATGTCAAAGATACAATTCCAAACCTCCAGAAACTCCATAAGCTCGTTTTCCAGAGGACAGAATTAAAAATGCTACGATTTTTGAAGTTACGGGAGTTCATCTTCGTGGGCCTTTGATACTGAAAAGAGGAAGAAGACCATGGATTGTGTTATACACTTGTGCAGTGTATCGTGCTGTACATGTAGATTTAATCCCATCTTAATCAACCAAAACTTTTCTTCTCAGTTTTAGAAGATTTATTGCTCGACGTGGTCTCCCAGAAATCATTTATAGTGACAGCGGTTTGAATTTTGTTGGTACGGCAAATTTATTTCAATCCATTGATAGGTCTGTTGTAAAACAAGAGGCGAGACTTAAAAAGAATTTAGAGGAATTTCAGTCTTTCCTCAGCCTCTTGGTGTGGAGGATTTTGGAAAAGTCTCATAAGAATCATGAAAAATCTATTAAAACGTCTCTTATGAAGAGCTTCTTTGAATTGTGAAGCGTTGATAAGTGGGCTGTGCGAATGTGAAACTGTTGTTTATTCAAGACCTCTCACATATATTTCTCAAGATCCCGATGAACTCATTCCACTGATGCCTTCTATGTTTCTACAGAATATTCAGGCAATTTGTGTAACAGACCTAAATCTAATTGACAAACAGGATTTAAACAAACGATAGAGACACCTTCAAATATTGAGAAAAATTAATTTCAGAAAGCGATCTCGTATGCAGTATCTCGGAAGATTGCTACGGCACAAAAATGGTAGAAAATATATCAAAATCCACATCGGGGATATAGTTCTTCTTGAGAGTGACTTTAAAGGGCGAACCTTCTGGCCGTTGGCAAAGGTTATAGATCTTTATCATGGGAAAGATGGCAACATCCAAATTGCACGACTGAACATTTCAATGAGAGAAGTAATTCGACTACTTCGGAAAGTATATCCGTTAAAGACAGAATGTGGTGCACTTTCTCCTGATACTAACACTGCTATTACTTCAGATCCAGATATGCCGAATGGGAAACAAGTTCTTACTGTTTCTGACATAGATCCAAATGTATGAATCCAAATGACAGGCCTTAGCTTGGGAATCCCATCCATTTGCATCCGCCACTATAGAAAATTGTGTCTTATACACTTGCCAGGAGGTCTTTCCATCATATGCGGAAAGCTTCAGAGAGGGACGAGCAGGCATGGATAAAAATGTAAAACACTCAGAAGTGCTTCCTGTTATTGCTATGTATTTCTTTAAAGTGTCAACTTCTTTGGCTACGGCAACAGAAACCCTATCATCAATGTGTTCAATTTTATTTTCAACAGCGTCAATTCTGCCTTCCACAGCCTCAAATTTGTTTTCTATTATGCAAGTAATTTCTCTTTTTATTTAGTCTTGACCTGCTTCAATCCTTTCTTGAACAGCTTTCATCTCCTCTTTAACAGATATTTCACCAGTTTCCATCATTTCTTGAACCACTTTCATCTCTTCTTTAACCGATTCTTGACCCGCTTTCATCTCTTCTTTAAACGCAGCAAAGGCTGCCACCAACTGCCTTAATTGTTCTTCCATAGCTCTTGTAACTGGCATTCAACCCCATTATTGATACCGAAAAGGAATGTGTGCGTACGGTTTCTAATAGATTGAATACGTTAGTCTGATATAAGGTTAATAAAATTTATTCTTATGAAAAGAAATATAACAGAACTTTGGAATTTTCCTCAGAGATTTTCGTACAGTTGTTCACAATATCAGGCAGTAATAATCAGTAGAACGCAAATACGTTAAATAAAACACAATTCACAGCGAATTTAAAGAAAAAGCTAATCCGACTGTGAATTCGCAGCAATAACAACAGCACCTAAAAACTGAGATGAGATGCACTCTCTTTGGATTTTATAACTTTCAGTCTATCGCGCGACATAATTCTAGCATTTTTTGCTTCTTGAGATTTCTGGAAACCGATAAGAGAATAGAATTACGGTTACAGCTAACATAGTAGTCTATTACATTTATTCATTTTGAATATAAATTACGAGATATCTATTTATTCAATGTTAAATGCACGTGCTCCTGTATTTTTACTTTTCCGATATAGCTTCCGGTAATTCGTCTCGCGCTGCATTGCACGGGGAAATAAAACAATTTTAATTATAATTCGTAGCACTGCCCCCTTCCCAAAAACTGCACGTGCCGGGCAGTATAGTCCGTGGACAGGAAACCATACTTACAACTAAAGCATCAATGTAATAATAAACATTACAGTATAATAACTAACAACATAAACAATAATTGCAATAAATAATTTAAAACAAATCAAATACTAAAACAATAAAAGAGTGCAAAAATTCACAAGTTTGGAAATAAAAAGGACCATGGTCTTATAGTATTTACATTATATACCTTACGTACTATGGCCATAGTAAAGAGCTAGCCTGTCGTAATGAAAGACTTTGGGCTTAGAATTCGATGACTTACAGATCCGAACTACAACGTCGTTCAGCCTTTTTAGGACTGTATATGGACCATCCCAAGGTGACTGTAGTTTAGGACAGAGTCCTTTCTGTCTAATCGGATTCCACAACCGCACCTTGTCTCCTTCGTTGAATCGATGTCCTGTAGCTCACGTGTCGTATCGAGTCTTCTCCGTCACCAGGTTGACTCGCTCTCGTGTAAAATTGTGTATCACTTCAAACCGGTTCTTCAATATCGCCTTTCACGGCACCAAAACAAGTTAAATTAGCCAAAAAAAATATCAATCTCTTACTCAATATTTTGCTGCGTTGTGTAATTTTTATCTTTCAAATAAAATAAACCGAACAACTGTACTGGATAATGCCTGGTAAAATCATACAACCTAATATATATAAAGAAAACAATCGTTTTTGAATTTCAAGATAACCTTAAAATTTTATTTTTCAACTGCGGCAGATTAGGCATAAGACACAACAAATATAGTATAATTAAGTATCCCGGGAGAATTAATACCGAATTATTAAAATATTAGCAACAGAACTGAATTGCCAATCATTATGACATACTAATACATTGTTAAGAAAAATAATGTTTGTGAAAATGCTATTGAGCCTAACAAGAACCGGATGATTATGAAATATAAAAGTCTTACAAGCGCACTAATTTCGTACAGCCTTTAACAGCTAAATATCTGAGCGGAAGGGGTAGGAAGCATCAATTACAGAAAATTAAATATATTTTATATTTGCCTTCTTAAATTTTTCTTCAATCAACTTAGGGCCTAAATTTCACTTACTATATTGCACGTATCTAACAAAAATACTGTTCTCTTAAACCAACAATCTTAAGAAAAGCCTTAACTAGTAAGTTAAACCTCAGATCCTCCACTATTGCAATAAGCTAGGATTCACCTAGAATTAAATAATAGAACTGCGGACTCAATCTTCCTTTATTTGTAACAGGAAAAATTACGTTTTTAATCTGATCCATTCTAAGCACTAATCAGGATTTTAACACTAACGTAGGAGTTAATTTACTTAACCAATTTTTATTGTCTTTCAAAATGATACAGTGAAATATAAAACAAAGTAAAATTCTTATCTTCCATTTTCGACCGTACTGCAAATCACTCCTCTAGGAAAAACAAGCCAGGATAAGGACTGGTTCCTCTGATGTTCATGTATCCAAAGCCGCCTTTTTCGACGAAGAATCCACACGGGAAGACATGTAAAAACCCGAAGACACCGAGAGATTTACTGGAAGGTTGAGCAAAGCGGGAGGCATCAACTCGGCTATATAGCGTCTTTCTGGACCCTGTTTAATCAGGCAACTGGCATAGAGTAAAAGTAACTAGTGTCCGTACTTATGAAGCAAGAACTGTACATCATCCATGAAAGCAAAGTGTAGAATGTATCTGGAAATTCTCCAAAATCGTTGACAGAAAAAACATGAGAAGCGAAAGGCTTGCAAAGATCTATTAAGCTATTTCAATTATTTAACAATCGACTTTTTTTCTTCTATTGATACTTTAATATCCCCATTATATTCTTGGTGGCCTCACCCCACCGCTGGGCAAAATTACCCTTAAGTGAATACAACAGCATCGTGCAGAAACTAAAGTAAAAGTAGCAGCTGAAAAGTCCGATAGGAGGCATGAACAAAATTTAACGCAACATGTCCCTACTGTGGCTCTTTAGTCTAGAGTAGCCCCTCTTCGAATATTACAACGAAGTAGCAGCACAGAGAAAATCAGTGAGAAGAGAGCAAGACACGACTGCATAGAGTAATTGTTAAGAAAATTTATCATGCTCCCCCAAAACTCACCCGAAATGGTGACATCCTTGACTCAGTGATGACAAGTGGTTCTTTAAACCACTTTTGGAGATAAATGGCTTGTTACACAGATCACATGAATGTGGTTTCTCACCAGTGTGGAGGAATACATGTTGTTTCAAAACATTTGCTTATGTAAAGGACTTGCTACATACACAGTCCAGTCACATTAATGTGACCATCTGTTAAAAGCCAGAATAACCACCTTTCGCAGAGCGGGCTGCTGCGAGACGTGCAGGAAGAGAGTCACATAGGTCCCTGAAGGTGTTCTCTGGGATGTTGAGCCATGCCGACTCTAATGCCGTGGCCAGCTGCGCTAGATTACGCGGTTGAGGATCCATGGCGCGAACAACTCGATCGAGATGGTCCCACAGATGCTCGATTGGGTTTAAGTCAGGTGAGTTTGCTGGCCAGGGGAGGACGGTAAACTCATCCTGGTGCTCTTCGAACCACGCACGTACACTGGCAGCTGTATGGCACCTCGCATTGTCCTGCTGGAAGATGCCATCATCCTGAGGAAAAACAATGCGCATGTAGGGGTGAACATGGTCCGCAAGGACAGATGCGTACTTGTATTGATCCATTGTGCCTTCCACAATGATCAGTGAACCTAGAGAATGCCAGGAAAACATTCCCCAGACCATAATGCTCCCGCCTCCAGCTTGGACCGTTCCGGCAATGGTTGCAGGGTGGTTCCTTTCAGAGGTTTCACGCCTTATACGCCAACGTCCATCTGTCCGATGGAGCATAAAACGCGATTCATCCGAAAACGCAACCTGTCGCCACTCAGTGGACGTCCAGCTGCTGTACTGGCGTGCAAATTCTAGCCTTCGCCGTCGATGAACAGCAGTCAGCATAGGTGCACGAACCAGGCGTCTGCTTCGGAGGCCCAGACGCAGCAATGTTCGCTGAATAGTACTTTGGGAGACACTTTTGGTAGCCCCTTGGTTCATTTTGGTGGTCAGTTGCTCAACGGTAGCCCGTCTATCTGCCCGAACGCATCTCCGCAACCGTCGTTCGCCTCTGTCATCTATGGCCCGTGGTGCACCACATTTGCCACGTCGCTGATTTTGGACAGTCCCATTTTGCCATGCACGGTACACTTTTACCACGGCGGCACGCGAACAGTTCACAAACTCAGCCGTTTCGGAAATGCTTCCACCCTTGGCCCGAAAGCCAATGATCATGCCCTTTTGGAAGTCGGATAAATCGCTTCGTTTCTGCATTACGCCAACGATTGAAATGTTTTCCGAAGCCCTCACACACCCTTTATATACGCTCAACTGCACTGTGCTGCCACCTGCCTTCTGTGCCTGGTTATTTAACTCTGACATGGAAAGTACGTGGTGGTCACATTAATGTGACTGGACTGTGTATATCACATGTGTTATGGCTTCTCAGAAATGTGGATAAGCACATGATTCTTCAAACTACTTTCGAATCTAAAAGACTTCCTACAACTATCACACTGAAACTGTTTCTCACCACTATGAATAAGCATATGTGTTTTTAAACTGCCTATCTGTGCAAGCGATTTACAACATAGAATACACACATGTGGTTTCTCTCCAATATGGATAAGCATGTGATCTTTCAGACAATTTTTCTGTGAAAATTATTTGAAACAAATATCACATGCGTATGTTTTCTGACCAGTGAGAATAAAAAGTGTTTATTTAAACTACACTATCTGTCCATTCGTCACCAGACACCACTAACTAGTACGTTAATCCGGTTTCAGCAGTCCATTAGTATCGGGTGGGACCACCTTTCGCCATAATACTTTAAAGAAGACTTTCCACCAATTTCTGATAGTTTTCAACGAGAATCTTGCTTCATTCCTCTTGCAAAGCTGCGAACAACTCTCCAGTGTTTTTTGGGGTGACACGGCCTGGTTCTCAAGCGGCGCTCCAACTCGTCCCAAAGGTGCTGAATAGGGTTAATATCAGGACTTTGGGCTCACCAGTCAAATTTTTGCACACCCATGTGCTCGAACCACGCGTTTCTAACACCTGCAGTACGACATGGAGCATTGTCTTGCTCAAACAGATATGGACCAATACCGAATTGCGCCCACAATATCGGTAGCGCATAATTGTCCAGAACCGTTTGGTATGCATAGGCATTCATTTTTCCCGGCTCTAAAACAAGAGGACCAAGATCATATGCCGAGAAGCACGACCACACCATGATACCATCTCCGCCGAATTCCACTGTGGGTACGACACACACTTGTAAGCATCTTGCTCCAGGCATACGCCACACCCACACATGTCCATCAGTGCGCCACAGCTGGTCATCTTTCCATAGGACAGATTTCCATTGCTCAAGATTCCAATGGTGGCCTTCTTTGCACCCACTGTAAACGATGGCTCGCATTGCGAGCTGCGATAAGCGGCTTGTGAACTGCTACACGACCATGGAAACCAAGTGCGATGATCTCTCGACGGACAGTACGATCACTTGCAATACTACTGGAAGCCTATCGAAACTCCTGTGCCACCATCTGTAGCGACGCCTTCCTATTTGATTTTACCACACGTTTTAAGCTTCGACGGTCACGATCTGTTAATATTTTCGGTTTAGTTGGTCTGGGTCGGCATATCATGAACCCTTCCCTCTTCCACTTCACGATAACATCGCTCATTGTCGATCGGGGCATCTGAAATTTGTTGGAAATCTCACGGGTCAAATGCCCACGCCTGTGGGCTCCAATGATCATCCCTCTTTCCGCTTTACTAAGTTCGCTTCGTCTGTCCATATTGGCTGCTGTAGCTAATTTGAGTCTATTCGAATCGAATCATTTCATTTTGGAACAAGTACCTAGCCTTAAGGATGTACGGTTGCAGTAAGTTACGTGGAGCATTTGAAATGGTGGAGTAGTGTGCTGAGCTCTGCCAAATATACGATAAACATAAGATTTCGGCATCCCAGGATTTTTGTAGTTAATGTGAATGACGTGGATGGTAGTAAATTTGTTGATAAAGCAGTTATATAGCATTTGCAGAATATGGAACTGGCAAAATATAAAGTTAGGTGTAAATTTTGATAAACAAACTTGACTCTGAGTATAATTATATCATGTAATCTACTGAGTAGCTGACGTTAGTAAATGATGATTGTTGTAGAAACATAATTTGATGCATAAATGCTGGAGTTATTTAGCTGAGGATGAAGTAGTTGAAAAAGCATAATGATGAACAACAACTTGAGTTGAAGGCATGAAGTAGCAATCGCTTACGCTGATGAAGATTATACATAATTGTGAAAAACTTATGAGTTAAACAATGTATCACTTATTGGGAGAGGAAAAATCTTGGGTAAAAACAGGCAAATAATTCTTGGATAAATATAGTGCTGATGAGGTGGAACAAAGTCTATATACATGCTTTGTAAGAGGCAAAGTCGAAGCTTTGTAAGAATGAGATTGATGATGAACAAATTAATTTGTAAATATGATGCAATATATAATGGAAACAGTAATTTTAAATTGAATGCAGGGGTGAAGTAAAAAGTTGTACATATAAAGTAATGAGTATTTTTGTAGTCGTTGAAACATTTGAAGTTGTAAAAACTGAACTAATAAACACTTTTGCAATAGCAGAAGCATACACAATTATAAGAGTTTCTGCGTTATGCAGAAAATTACTTAATAGATGATGAAAACTTGAATAATAGTACTAATAACATTGGAGTAAATATAAGTAATTGATGGTGAGATAAATCAAAGTTCATAAATGCTTTGTAAGATGCAAAGTCCAAGTTTTGTAAGAGTGCAAATGAGTAAAATGATGAATTGATGAGTTACAGCACATAATGGGTATAGCAATTTTTAAGAGGTTGTTTGCAGGAGTGAAGTAAAAGGATACAGATTACCAATTTGAGGTATAAAATATATTTTTTGGCCTAATGCAGTCTTGTATGAGAAGAGGATCATAGTCCGAGAGAGCTTTGATGCTTTGGTAGGATCAGTTTTCAACACTGGTGAAGAACTTGTGAGTTGTCGACAAGATATAAGATTCTATGGGGGCCAATTTTTAAGTCGTAGTGAATTTGATCATTTCTAAGGTAGATGGGGGCTGAAAGCACATGTCGAAGAATTTTATTTTGAATGACTTGAAGTTTATTTCTTTGATTACTTTTGATAATGCTCCAAGCAGGGATAGCATACGTTAAGGTGGGTCTGATCATGATAAAGTAGAGCTTTCTTTTATTTTTCACTGAAAGGGTAGAGTTCCTTTTGATTAAAGGAAAAATGCTCATAAAAGCAGCGCTAGCCTTTTTTGAGACATAATTGATATGTGCATTGAATTTAAGTTTATTGTCGAGGATGACATCCGGGTATTTAACTTCATTTATTATTGGAAGAGGGGTGCTGTTGAATCTGAACTGCTGGTTAATTTTCATGCTGGTTTTGTGTCTTCTAAAAATGATGGACTGACATTTTTAGGATTTATTTTAATTTTCCAATTTTCAAGCCATTTAATCAGGATGTTGAAGTTTGGAGACGATTTGAAATTTGTCAGCTGCAGAGTTGATAGAATTGGTGAAGATCTGAGTATCATCAGCATACTTCAAGGTGTTAGCTCCCAGTGGTGTAGGCATGTCATTTATATATAAATTAAATGCACAGGGTCCTAAAATTGATCCTTGTGGAATTCCACTGAAGATAAGTTTGGTGGAAAAAAGAGAGTTGTTGATTTTGATCTTGAAGCATCTGTTGGTAATGTAGATTTGAAGAATTTTAGTTAATGGAAGTGGGCCTCTATAGTATTGGAGTTTGTAGAGAATAACATTGTGCCAAACTTTAGCAAATGCTTTTTGAACATCAAAAAAGCAAGCAGCAACAGATCCTTTTTTTTTGAAGGCGTTTAACAGGTTGTCCACACTATTGGTGATTTGGTGCACAGTGGAGTGGCCTTGGCGGAAACCAGATTGGGTGTCAGAGAGGATGTTATTGGTATTTAAGAAAGAAACCCGTCTATTGTAGATAACTCTTTCAAATATCTTTCCAAGGGAGAAAAGTAGATTGATGGGTCTGTAGTTTTCACTAAGTCGATGATCTTTACCAGGTTTTTTGAATTTTGAGTCTATTCTCCACCGGCAACACCTTTTATAGCTAGTGTCACGTACTCAGACGATTCTAGGCACTTTTGTAGAAGTTTCCGGTGACGAATGGCCTGATAGTGTACGTTTCCAGGTAAATGAGTTGCTACATTTATCACACTGATACAGTTTCTCACAGTTGTGGGTACGCAAATGTGAACTTAAATTATATTTCAATGCAAATTATTTGCCACATGCACGACATATATTCGGTTTCTCCATCAGTATAAGTAAGCATATATTTTTAAAGAAGTTTTTGTTGCAAATGATTTGCTACACATATGACAGTCATGTGGTTTTTCTTCAGTATGCGTAAGCTAATGTGCATTTAAAGTGGTCCTATGTGTAAATGACTTGCAACAAATATCACATGCATGTGGGTTTTCCCCAGTATGGATAAGCCATATGTATCTTTAAAGTGCTTTTGTGTGCATATGACTTGCTACAGATACCACATGCATGTGGTTTCTCTTTCGTGTGAGTAAGCATATGTATCTTTAATTTACCTTTCACTGCAGATAGTTTACCACATACATCACATGAATGCTGTTTTTCACGAGTGTGAGTAAGCATGTGTGTCTTTAAAGTGCTTTCACGTCCAAATGACTTGCTACATGTAATACAAACATGCATTTTCTCAACAAAATGAATTTGCATATGGCCTTGTAAATGTAGCTCTTTGTGCAAATGACTTGTTACATGGCTTCTGAATATCATAGACCACTAAGATTTCCTGCATGTATCAGCTACATGTATCACATATTTATAATTCAGCATTCTTTTTTTTCCACCACAGATATTTTATCTATTTATAAAAACCATATCTTTTATAGCAGTGAAGTACAAACAGCATATATCAGTTTCTTCTTCATAGAGATAGTTCTCCAAATATATATTAAGACACCTCATTATTACATTTCATAGTGATTTTTAATGAAAGCATAAGGATATATTTTAACACAAATAAGTATGGTCCACGCCAAAAATGCAAAACTTTTGTCCATGAGTATAAAAATTTGTCTAATTTTTAAATTGCAGAAACCACTTAATGAAGTTCAATGTTCATATTCTGAATTTCCAATATCAGACTCGCCTTGTGTTTCCAATTACAGAACTCTTTTCCATGTAAAAACTGTTTTTATATTTCTTTTATCTGAATTTCTTATGCATATTTTGCTATTTAGAGATTGAAAATTAAGATGAAGTCACTGATTTCAAATACCACAGGCTTTATAATGTATTTTGGAGTTACATGCGCATATATATCTGAATTATCTTGACAAAAACTAACTGGATGTATGGATATATATGCATAATATACGAAAATTCACATCGATGACATTACTGTAATGCACATTCTCGTTTTCAGGCCTTTTTTCACAATCAATATTTTTAAAGCTTGCATTTGGGAAATTCGATTTTACAAATAACACATTATGTACACTGCAAGTTCCCATTGCATTACGTTTGCTGCGGAAAGTATTTAATAGATACTGCAGAAATGCTCATATTATTTTTTTAGGTAATTAATAAAGATCTCTCAAAGTATGTTATATTTTTACCTGCATAAATTTCTTTTATTTGAGTAAGTGAAATACAGTTAATAAAATACTATGTTCAAAGAATATATACATCTATACATATCCTTCACCTTCTTTGCCTATGACCTAATTTAACCCGCGCTACGAGGAGTTAATCTTTCCTCTTATTGTGGTTAACCACAGGTAATTGCTTCTTTGTCCGCTAATGGAGGATTTTCTAATCGACTTCTTTTATCGCCCATCGACCTTTTTTCGTTTTCGTCTTTTCTGCATGCTGTTATCTCAACGAAGATGTGGAGGTTATTGCATTTAGTTGCAAAGGTACTCCGTAATAATTACGCCTTGGTCCTAACTTAACGGCGAATCCAAGCAACTGAGGCAACGAACGCCTACATTCATAAAACAATGCATATTATTTGTATAAATTTCTTACAACGGCTTCTTACTAGGAAAATTTTTGAATGAACTGCGTATGCGTATTTTTTTAATCGCAAAAAACCCAAGTGATGGTAAACCTACTGTAGTTTCGCGACAGCATTTCGTAATTCAAATTAACGTAACTACTGTCAGTATGTTTAATAACAACAATAATAAAAAAGTTCTACTAGTAAGGACATAGAGTGAATTAGAGTTTCGGAAAGCAGTGCTTCCTTTTACTCGATATCCGGTGAAGACCGTCAGTAAAACCAAGGCGTCAGACGTACCGGAGCTCTATGGAAAGCGCTCAGGAAGAAGGAAAAAATAAAATAACTAATAAAAAATAAGATGAATAATAATTAAAATAATTAAATAAAAATAAATTCAATGAAATATAAAGATATAAGTAAAATTTATTAAATTGTTAAATTCATGATAAATAGTTAAATAAAAGAAATAAAGTATTGGGCCTCATCTTATTAGGAGCTCCGGCTGGACTTAGAAAACTAAGCAATAGCTTAGGCGGCCTCCGGCTGAATTCAAGGCCTGAATATATGGTGTAACGTACTATTTCAAAACAAAAACCATTATTTTCCTACCATACCAATGGAAAAAAATAAAACCATTAAAGCAGAACTAATCAGAACAGAGAGACTGATAGAAACAGTATGAGAGTATGGAAAGAGATTTTAACAGAGTAACTTCGAAAGCAACTGACCGCAATGCCATGCTTATACAATTCTAGCTGTTCCCCCGAATTCTATCTGATAAACAATACGAGAAAAAATATAAGGTCTGTAGAAGTGAAAATTTTAGTTCCTTGTATTTGGCTGCATAGTTCAAGTCTGCAGGAGCTCTAAAGTGAGAGGTCACTAGCCCTGGGAGTGCACAACAAAGGTAATAAGTTTTAGTACTTTCGGGAACAACACATCCGCTGTTATAAATTCATTGTATTACTTGGAGAAAAAGCCTTTCACATGTGGATGGAGAATTTTCTTTCCTTAAAAGTGTTAGTACTTCTGTCCTTTTTTTCCCCCCAGAAAAAAACAGGCATGCATTCGGATTAATTTACTTCTAGCGCATATTTATTTTTAAAATAAAAATTTTCGCCCTTAAACTATGTTCCATTTACATAAAAAAGTGCCTCAGCTTTTTTATTTAGTGCTCCGGTACGCTCCGGCTAGAATCACCATTTGCTTCAGAAACTGAGGAGTACTGGACCTGGGCTCACATGGGCTCCCTGGAAATTTCTGGCAATTTAACTCTGTGTGAAACAATGAGTAGTGTAGATAAAATACTACGAAAGTATTAAGTCAAGTAGCCGCTACCAGTTGACGAAAATGGTGAGTTTCCGGTGGAAGGTCCAAATCAATGAATTAAAGAGTCTTGTATGAGTAAAAAAATGTTAAAAATGGAGAATGGCAGATGGATATTTATGCTTTTCTCTGGGAAATGGAAAACATCTAAGAGAGTTGATGCACTTGCTAGGATGAGTGAGAACCAAATCAAAGAAATTTCCGCACCCCCCAAAAAGTTCTTTTTGAAACTCTTCAGCCTGTTTCATTAATAGTAGAATAAGGTATAAAATGTCTACAGCTTTGATCTCATGAAGATCTCACGAATTAGGAACACGTTTATTTTGCTCGTAAAATATTAGACGAGCCTAGAATACAAATTTGAAAGCTAAAATACAAGATAAAAACGAAAAGTCTTATTCAGAAAACTCTGATAAACATCCAGCAAGAAACTGACTTGCAAACCTTTAAACAACATTCTAAGGTGTTTATCAAAAAACCTTTTAGCTTCTGAAAATTTACAAGCTTCTGGTGAATATTTCCAAAATTATGACATGAGTCGAACAGAATAATGGACATATTGCTATCATGTAGGTTTCGAAATAAATAGGAATATGGAAGTTGAACGACGGTATAGTGAAATAAAAATATTGTTACGAATTTTCTACATATGTAAATATTTTAGTGAAATCATATTAATTTTTTGTATGATATAACTTGAAAACTTAAAGAGGCGATGGTTTGCCGGAACAGTAAGATTACAGGGCAAGTGTATTTAATACTGAGTAAATGACTATCTCGTCAGCAGCTAATTCTTGTCGCCAAATTTGGCAATAAATTGCCAAAAGTCCCAAACGCGACGACCATTCGGCGACATTTTGGTTTGATCCCTGTGTAACTGTAATAGGTATTGTAATTGAATAACTGTATTTGATCCTCTGTGTAGCTGTATTCGTATCTGTAGAGATTTCTCGGCGGTCGGCAGAAAATTATATAAGGTCTGAGACAGCATCAGTTTTTTAGTTGTTAGTTCCGAATTGAAATGGGGTATTGAGGTATTCGTGAGAGCTTCGCCGCTTAGATGCGCTTTGCATTTCGATATGTTTAACGTTCTTAGTAGTTTGAAGTGTAACTACTGACTGTACTTGTTGATACTGTGAAGAGCTGTATGACTCTTTTTGTGGAAAGTTTCAGAATTGTGAACTGATTCTTTTGGTAAAATAAATTTTATTAAGCTATAATCGGTTCTGTGAGCATTCAATCTGTTACGAAACCGTGCGCACGCAACAATATGAAGAAATGAATTGAAAAGTTGTAAAAAGGTTAGATAGATCTTTAGGTATAGTTCCTGAAAACCATCGGTTAAAAAAAATTGATGGGTCGAATCATAGCATTAGAATGTTGTCAATTAACAAACGTCGCGACTTACAGACATAACGAAACAAAATGACAAAAGGCTCTCATAAAAATTTGCCATTAAAATGGAATCTAAAGAAGCATGGATTGTTTTTCTAAGCAAAGCTAAAACATACACTTGCTATTTGGAACTATACAATACAGCACATGAAAAGGAGTGCAGTTCTGAAATACGGTTCCACGACTGTAATGTGTGCCTTCACAAGTTTTAGGACACTTGTCAACAGTAATATTTGTTGTATGCAAGCATATACACTTCATTGCATGTACAACACTTCATTTGCGACGTTTTAGTTAAGCAGCTTCAAAACTTCGTAAATAAGAACCTTGCCATTGACATAAGTGATGAACACATTGATCACAATGAAAAACACATAGCTACTAAGTGGTGAGCTCAAATAAAATGTCATTTCTGATTTTGATGAAAAAAATGCTTTACTTTTTCTAAATTTCAGAGTTTAATGTGAAGACGTCAGTCGACCGAAATCACAGAAGAAGAACTGGTTAGTTATTGAAGGAAATAATGTACTTAACTCTAACTTAGATACTTTATCAAATAGTAGAAGAGTAATGCCTTCACTTTCTACCAATATTATTCATATGCCACCTAATAAAAAATGTGCATACAGTGGCGATTTTTTGTAATTAAGAGTGCTGTTAAGGGCAAACTACTTCTAGTTTAAGTATTAAATGTAAGGCGTGTTCAAATCAAAGTGATTTGAAGCGCCCCATGCAAAAAGTTTGCACTGGATTTTCGTAAAACAAACACGATAGTGAAGCTGTATGCACCACGCATGTGTGTGTGGAAGGAGATGTGCGCTAACTTCACACGTAAGGACGTAGCATTCATTAAAAAATGGCTGGTGTGGATGGAGCTGCGTCAAAAACTGATCAGCGAGCTGTAATTAAGTTTTTAATACTGGAAGTGTGTAAGCTGATGGACATTCATCAAAGAACGGCATCTGTGTACCGAGACACGTGTGTTCAAAGTCCACGGTGACGAAATGGGCGAGAATGTTTAGCGAAGGTCGCCAGGAGATAAGGAATTTGCCGCGTCCCGGTCAGGCTCACAAGGTTGTGATAGATAAGCTGATTACGGACATTGACACGGCAATCAAGACAAATCGACGTAGAAACTTTCGTGACGTTGCAAATGAACATTTCCATCTGTACTGTTCACAATATTGGCAGCAACATTCTGAAGTATCGAAAAGTTTGTTGAATGGGTACCCTGCATACTGTCTGACCACCACAAGAAACAACGAATGGGCCTCAGTTTACATCATTTGGTGGGCTACACGGCTGACGGTGACGACTTTCTGCAGCACATAGTGGCAGGGAATGAAATTTGGTGTCACCACTTTCATCCGGTAGGGAAGTGCGTCAGCATGCAAGAGAAAGATCCTGACTCGTCTAGGCCCACAAATTTAAAACTCAGCACTCACCCGGCGAGGCAATGTTTACGGCATTTTTCGACATTCAGAGTCCCCTATTACTGGAGTTAGAGGAGTCGCACGTCTTCATCAATGTCCAACGGTACACCGAAACACTTGATAAGCTGCCTAACAAATGTCCAGGTATGTTTCGTCAGGTGTCATCTTTTTGCACTACAATGCAAGGCCGCATATCGCCCTAGTGTGTGTCGAGGCATTGGCTCATAAAAAGTGGGAAGTCTTGGAACATCCAGCTTACAATCTAGATCTGTCGCCTTGCGACTAGCTCATCTTTGGGCCTCTGAAGAGAAGCCTAAGGGTCAACTCTTTCAGTCCGACGAGGACGTAAAGGCTGCAATTATGAACTGGTTCCATGATCAATCGACATCGCTCTTCGCGGTCGGAATTCGTAACCTTCCCAAGCAATGAGACGCCTGCCTTAACGCAATGGGTGCTATTTTTAAAAACATTGTATGCATTTCAATAATTAAATATTGCTGTTCCTATCTATGTATCTGTCTCATTTCTGTCGCTACACACCTCGAATCACTTTCATTTGAACGCTTCTCATACATATTGCAGTAAACCACCCTTAACAGGAATTCCCTTAACAGACACACTCAGTTATCATGAACAAAATTTCGGTCCCGCCAACCATGTACATGATCGTATATGTTAGGTTAGGTTATTCAATTATAGCAAAGCACATAAGGGCTATCTGCTTAAAGGGAGGGATGCCTTCGTGGAGGACTTTCTAAGGGAAACTGGCTCGTATACACGTTACGCATGAGGAAAACACGAAAACGCCCATGCAGCCAGCCCGTTCGCGGGATTCGAACCTCTGACCGAACTACCAGTGTTCAGCGTCTTTACCGCTCGGCCGTTGGTGGGCCCATGATCGTGTAGGAAGCTTTATCGGTAAACGCGAATCCTGATTATCGGGAATTATGAGCTTCTGTGTAGAATTGTGCGTCACCAGAATACCTAGGTTCAATGACCTTACCTCCACCGAAAAATAAATTATTTCGAATATATAAACATAAATAGAAAATTAAAAGTTCTAATGTTTAAGGAAAAGTCCATAAAAGTAGAGAAATTTCATAAAAGTCACAAGTCCATAAGGTAATCATGTATATTGAGCAGTAGGTAAAAAGATCGAGCTGTCGACGTGTGATGAATATGAGAAAATTACGAGCACAGGCAGTTACGAAAATATAGGGCCCATAATATATAATTTTAATATAATAAACACAAAATAACATCATAAAGTGATAGCCCAAAGTAGTCAGAGTTGGAGCATAAAATTTTAATTGTATAAGTGTCGAAAGATGGTTCATAAGGAGTCGAAAATACAAAAAGTTTAGTTTCCATTTATACTAGATAAATTTCCAGTAAAGATCTCCTCTAATATGTAACGAAGACACAAATTTTGTTTATGGGAGTAGCTGCACCACGAATTTCATCCAATCGATTCGTGATTATTTTAGTTACCAAAAAAAAAAATAGAAAATTCACTAAAGATTTTGTTTACTTCGCTAATGACCTGCAAAAAGTTTTTAAAAGTAGAGGAGATATTATTTGTAGAGCTTTTATTCTTACTTCTAGTGTTGAGTATCTGCTGTAGGGAGCGGTGGAAATTGTGTGTGGTCGGGTGTATTGACATTAGTTCTAATTTTCCTATCATTGCTGTTATAAGTGATATGGTAGCATTTTTTTACTAAGAGTGTCACTTTAAGTTCTGGGGGTTATATCCACTATCTAAACGAGTGTTAAAATTCTGTTTTTTAACATTTGGGTTCTTCGAATTACTTGGGTTTTGGGGAAAAAAACTGAAAGCTGTTTGCGTGGTCACCACCACAGTTACAACACGTCGGTTTTTTAATGAATTTTGCTTCCCAGTGCGCAGTTTTATGAGACAATGAACATTTAACACATCTCAAAGCAAGTTTTCACTCCTCCGGTGAATGACAGAAATGTTGGCAATTATGGCATTGAGCAGTACCACCTTTGTATGGTTCTATTTTAACATCAAAACGCAATAAATTACTGATGTCATGGATTTTATCAGGGCCCTCAACCTTAGCTAATTGCACTTGAAATAGAGCTAGTGGAACACGGGTTTTAAATCTGAACGTTTGGTTCACTTTAATAACATTAAGGCTTTCTGCAATTAACTCATCTTTAATTTCTTACTTAGGGCAGTCTGAGGGTAACTCTAGAATAACAACCTTCATAGGGTTAACACGTTTAGCGCGTAGTATGTAATACTGTATGCGATTGGTATCTAGGTATCTCGTAATCTCACGATGATGTTCTACAGTGAGTGGTAATAATTTTAAGAAATTACCAGAAATTTTGGCTGTGAAGACAACATTTAGTTCATTGTTAAGTTTCTTAACAAAGTCATTAAACTTAATTGGGGGAATGACCATACTCGGAATTATACGTGGTTGTAATAGTTTATTCTTATCTGCAGCATTAGCACTATCAACATTTGAATCCATATTATGAAGATTTTCATTAGCCTTCTCAGTATTATTTTCACAACAATTAAGGCTTGCAAATTTATTCCAGACTGCAATATCAACGTTGTTTTTCAACATTTTACGTGGCCTGGTGGTCTTCCTAGGCGAAGTAAATTCGTCCGGGCACGTGGTTTTATCTTGTGAACGTTTTTTAGAATTACGTTTAAGTTTACGAGATTTTTTCTAATTCGTTACCATTTTTAACAACATCAGAGAACAGTAATTCATTGGAAGTACTGACATTTCAATACATTATTAATATAGAACAGACAAATCGACAATGACTTAATTTTGAGAGATTTGAGAATCGATTTTGAGAGTATTTTATTCAATTTAGTTCGAAGATCTTAAGAGGATCTTAGAAGTCCGAAGGTCTTTTGAAGTTCATTGATTATTTATATTGATTAGGTATTTTTGTACTCCTTCTATATAATCTATATTTATTCATTTATTAAGGATGAAAACCTAAGTCGAAAAGACTTACGTCTTAAGGACGTCTTGTTTATTTGTCCAGTTATTAAATTCGTCAGGACCTAACCATTGAACAAATAGTTTATTTCCTTTGCTTTTTATAATTTCTTCAGTCTTGTATATATCATCTTCTTTGCCATATTTTACCATTTCGTTTTCATGAAATGTACCTATAATTGCTTTATCATTTAAATTCTTTCAGTTTACAGCTAACTAGATCTGTTAAGAATATTTTTGATCCAATAAAAATCTCTTCAGTAGTCGTTGGTTCAAAATGTCTTCTAAATTTGGTTTTATATTTAGATTTTCTTACTCTATCTCCTACTTTATATTTTGGTATTCTAATGATTTTTAAGCAAATTTTCCCAAACTTTTGATTAATTTTCTTCGCGGCTAGCTTCTACAGGTGCTATTTTTATAGATCTATGAAAAGAATTATTATTATCACTATAAAGTAATTTAGGAAGTATATCAATATATCTCTCTGTATTTTTTGCATGCATGTTTCTTCTTATTTTATCATTGCTTGTTCTATTAAATAGTTCAACTATAGCAGAATTTTCTCCAACATTTTCTGTTGTAAACCAATGTATATTATTATCTTTAAATAACTTTTGGGTTTCTTTATTAATAAATTCAATACCTTTATCAGTTTGTATTTTTTCAGGAATTCTTTCTTTAAAGTTATTTTAAAAGCGTTTGTTACTTCTGTACCTGTTTTCCTTTTAATGAGTATAGCCCACGCGTATTTTCTGAAAAAATCTGCAACTGTGAATAAATAATTGATACCATCATTATTTTACTAAATTGTTTGATAAATAATAAATCTGCTTGCCTTTGATCATCTATATGTGAAACGTAAATTCTTCTTTATTTAAAATTTCCAGTTAAAGGTTTAAATCTAGTATAAACAACTTGTTTATATAAAAATTCCTCAATAGTGTTTTTAGAAAATCCTGTTTTTCTTTTCAGTTCATTAATTCCACAATGGCGAGTTTCTAGATTGTAATATATCTTATTAAGGATGAAATAATTTGGACATATTCCGTTTTTTTCCCTACGAAAACACTCTTTTTACTTTTACACTTTATACAATTTCCATTTCTCATTAATCTCCCATTTTTACTTGGAACTTCATGATAATTTTTAGTATCAGTTTTCTCTTTACACTTAACACAGTAGATCTTATTATTCATTCCCATTCCAAATTTCTTTGTAGCATAGATAATAGGTTTAATAACTCCTCTATATTCTTCCTCGAAATGTTGGATCAGTTATATTATTTAAATCATCCATTAATTCTTGATCAGCTTCATGTCTTTCTCTTGTACCTTTTGTTTTACTATAAGCAATATCATGCTTTTTACATGCTTTTTAAACTCTATTTATTTCAGGATCCCACGTTTTAATCTTTTTTCTAATTTTGTAAGAGGTCTACAATAATGATAACTAGATGAATGCAATTCTAGTGGATTTATTTTATCTTGTAACCATCCAACAATATCTTGTGCTCTAAGGAGACCTATAATACCTTTCACATTTATTTCTTTAAAAGTATAAATATTACTTTTACAAACCATTTATTAGGGATGAAACTTTCGAAGGACTCTTAAGACATAAGACTCAATTTTTCTAGAACAAATTTTTCATTATAATCATTTGACTTTTGAGTAAATAAAGCTAATACGTTTTTAAATGATTTACCTTTATTTCTTTCTCTTATATATTTCATACAAAATAATCCACATTTTACAGATGTTTTGTTTTTGTAAAAAGCTATCATTATGACCAATATGTGTTTTTTTATTGGATTTAACAAGTAAAGTTTTGACAATTTTAGGAATATATTCTTTTTTTAATTTCATGTTGTTATATTTATATTCACCAAATGGATCAAAGTATTCGATAAATTCATATTTTGGATCATTGCAATAGCAAACCCAATGAGTTCCTGGTCACGTTGATTTATCTAAATGAATGATTCCATTTTTGAATTCTTTAATTCTTTTAGGTAATGAATCTGATTTATATACCCCACTAAATCCTTTGTCATTTTTCATATTATCTTAAATCATTTTACCTGAAAAGGTTGATAAATTCCATTTCCTGAAATTTTATCTAACACGTTCTTAGTTCCCCAAGCTCCAATACCACTTGCAGCTCCTAAACGTAATTATGTTAAAATAGGTAATATAAAAGATACAAAACCACCAAAAACTTCAGATTGTTTTTTCTTAAACTTATCTAAGATATCAAAGAATAGTAATAATCCACCATTTTTTTTCTAAAGCAATTTTTTAAATTTTCGTGTAGAAAAGATTTCCAAACCCGAATTTATAGGTTTTTAATATTTCAAGTATTTTTGGTATATTTATATATTTATAAAGTTCATTTAAAATTGTTGGTTTTGTAAGGCTTAGGCTAAGCTTATAACAGTTTTTTTAAGATCATTTCCCATCTCTCCTAATTTCAGCTTACAATTTCTTATTACCAGAATTGAGTTTTTAGAATCGCGTTAAATGCAAATGAGAAGGAAGGAGTGGTATTTAAGTCGAAGTTCCGTTGACTTCGAGAGAGAGGGTTCCAGAATAACGCGCGTTTGTCTTTTGGCTAGGTCTCTCTAAGGTGTTATTACGCTCGATCGTATTACGTGCCCTTGATAGCTTCGGTAGCTAATTTAATATTACGTGTCAACTAGTTTAGAACTGTGTTAGTTTCGGCTAAATCATTTTAGTTAGTCATTAGTTAAGTTCTTATTTCTTACACTTTTTAAGCTTAAGGGGAGGCTTTGATGTATGTCATGAGAAAGGGACTATCTGTGAAGCTTTATTTTGAGCAATAAAGGCTAATCAACCCCTCTTGAGTTTACGTCTCTGTTTCTTAACTTGAGCGATTATTCGCTTAGCTGTTCACTAGTTTCCTCAACATCTAGTTATTAGATAAAAAGTGAGGATCTCTGCAAGACTTATTAAATTTCAACTGCGAAAAGAAGCTAATTATATATAAATGAATTCCTAAACAGAGAGATTATTGTTCTTTCAAAAATTTATAACTAAAGATATTTCCTTTTGACAATTACGAATAAAAGTAGTCAAATATGTATACCAAATTTATATCACAGTGTAAATTACTTAGCTCCATTTTTAGATATTTTGAAGCATAACTCACGTTTATTTTTTATAATGAAAATAATGTAAAACTGGAACCTAAACTATTAAAACATTAAACCTTTTCTTAAATTTCTTTTAATGCCACATTAATGCTAATTAATTTACAGGAAATGTATTCGTGGGACGAGTAAAGTAGCTTCGGGGGCCACCAGTTTGAGACGACTGCATTGCGTAACCCTTTCTGAAACATACGTTAATAATTATGAATAACTATTTTATCGGTAAACTACAGAAACAAAAAAATGAATAACAAAATATTGACAAATTTCACTCTGACTTTTACTTGACTTCTAAATATAAAAATAATCTGTAATTTTCTGCTGGCATGATGCTGATTGCATTGAACTTTTATTCATGTGATTTCTCTAAAATAGAAAAGATTTCACCAATTTCAATTGTACAGTTTGTATGAATAAAACCTAATTGTTAATGATCCTTGTTACCTTGTTATAGAAATAAGAATCTGAGAAGCAATAATACTGAAACAATACAAACGAGAAGCATCAAAATTTTTCATTCCCTGGTGGGTGAATCATCTGTTTATCCGCAAGGTTTAAAACTGATTCACTAAAAGTTCTTTTCTTGAATAGGGAAGACTGAAAAATGTCTGTCAGAGCATCTGCCATGAATATATCTCTGTCCGACAGTTCAACCAAAGAATTTGAATAGAATAGTAGAAACTATTCAAGTTTTTTTCTTTAATGGTCACCTACACCATATATGGCAGCTTAAGACATGCTTATTGTGTGCCTTTCAAATACTGAATGCCACATTTCCCTCCCGTAATCTTTGCTTAGAACGCAGAGAAAGGCGGAGTGAAGATCAAAAACAACAGTAACGTAAAAGTATAGTTCTTCTATTCTTACATGAATAGCAAAATTAATCCTAACATCCCAAACAAAGGTAATTTAAGTTTAGTAGTTTTATCGTTAAACATTCAAGATTTCTGCAAAGTATATTTAAAAAAATTTGAAATGAAGATGCCCATTAATTTCGTTATATCCGATTTTTATACCTTTTAAGGTTTGCTCTAGCCGTATAACGTTTTTTTTTATTTTTAATGCAGGTGCAATAAAAAAAAAATACTGAATTAAACAAGACAGAGCTGCATTAAACAAGACAGAGACAAATACCCTTACGCCGTGTAAAATTCCAAGACTAATGTGATAGAATACATAATACAAGAATTTACGCAGAGAAATCTGAAAGACAAAGAAAAGTTACACAAAACGAAAATTGTAATGAGTACAAGTTATATATAAAGAAGTTAAAACGGATGAAGTCTGCGATCTGTTTAAAACAGAAACTTTCTAAACAGGTGAATAATTTGTGAAGTTATAAACAGTTATGCATTGTAGGCAACTACAGAGGAAAGGCAGCTACAGTGCTGCTTCTGGGGTAGTTTGGGAGATTATAGATATCACACTCTCAGAGGGTTATCTCTTATTCTTTCTTTTAGTTGCGACAGTTGTTTGGCTTTGAAGGTCACATTCAGTTTTGACGATACAGACTTATAACCAACCTGGGTCATTTGAAACTTGAATAATATGGCATCCCTTTTGGCCACCTTATCTCCCCTTTCATTTCCGGGATGCCAGAATGAGAAGGAGTTCACTGCAAAGCGACCATTTTGTGTTTTTTATGTAATTCTCTTAATATTGTTACGAATTTCACATTTATTTGGCCATTTATTTAGAACTGTAATTAAAATTCCTTTTTATTTCCCCGTGCCACGCAGACGATTTTTAAAGAGAAAGCTACGTCGAAAAAAACATAACAATAAAAATAAAAGAGCGCGTGCATTTAAAGCTTAATAAATAAATATCTCGTAATTACTGTTGCCATCCAGAAAAATCTAGAAAATCGTGATTGTTCTACTGATGATTAAAAAGCTTATAAAAGCCGAGTTGAAACAGCTCATCTCAGTTGTTGTTATTGTTGCTGTTATACTTGTAGCTGTAAAAAGCAAACTGCTGTTTGTTTACTTAATGCTGTATTGTTATGTTT
>KK115519.1:172678-220779 GCA_000611955.2 Stegodyphus mimosarum
TGATGGGAAGACCTCCTGGCAAGTGTATAAGACACAATTTTCTATAGTTGCGGAAGCAAATGGATGGGATTCCCAAGCTAAGGCCTGTCACCTTGCGGCTTCTCTGAGAGCAGACGCAGCGGATATCCTTCACACTCTTCCCGAAAACAAAAGGCTAGGTTTCGAAGCTCTGTCCGGTGCTTTTGAGCTGCGTTTTGGATAGAAGTGTTTAAAAGATTACATTAGGCTGCAGTTAAAATCCCGTCAACAGAAGCCTATGGAAACATTCCAGGAGCTCGCCACGGATTTTGAAAGGCTGTCCCACCTCGCCTTTTCGGAGTGCCCGACAGAAACAAGGGAAATCCTGTCCCTGCAATACTTCATCGACGGCATCCGGGATCCTGAAATACAGAAAGCACTGCGAATGGCTGATGTGAAGGATATAAAAAGCGCTCTAGTGTACGCCATGAAATTCAAGGTAGCACAGCAAGCAACTCTTAAAGATCGCTACCCAGTCAGAGCTGTGCGAGTCCACGAGCCAGTGGATCAATTGATGGGTCGTTTAGATGATTTAACAAGACAACTGAATGCCTTGCAGCGGAATATTGGTGACAGGAAATTGACCGTAAAGTGCTGGAACTGCGGTGCTGTAGGACACATGCGAAGGAACTGCCGGACATCCCACAGCACGGAAAATAAGATGAACGATGTAAACACACAATTAAACGCTTGAGATGGAAAAGGAGTGACAAGAAACCAAAGTGCTGGAACTGCGGAGCTGAAGGCCACGTACGAAGGAACTGCAGAACACCCCAGAGCATGGAAAATAAGATAATTTTCGGACGAAGCAAATTAATCATCATATCGAGGAGCGGAGGTTATCATATAGTGAAAAACCCTGTTTCAAAGCGCTCAAGATTTCTGCAATGGGTAGCAGCAGTAATGGACTATCCATCAGTGGGCATATCGACGGAGTTCCACGCAGTATGATCATTGATACAGGAGCTAATGTTACCATCATTCGAAGAGATTTAACTAAAAAATTTTAGATAAACTGATTTGGACGCCATCCTGTGTTACCCTCGAGACTGCGTCCGGTGAGAAAATCGACATAGAAGGAAAATTAAACGTTAACATCACCTTTGGAAGTGCCACCTACCATCACACAGCATATGTGGCGGATATTATAGATCCTTGTATACTCGGATTGGACTTTTTAAGGAAATATAATTTTCCCTTAGACTTCAAAAACAGCAAACTGTTTTCAGCATTTGAGGCCACGACTATCGATCCTCAGAAAGGATCCTCACCACGAAACGCCGACGTGTCGTCTGAAATACCCTGCTCAGAAAGTTGCCGAAATCATACTGAGATCGAAGAGAAACCAGAGACTACCAGCAATTCTCCAGCCCAGATGCTCATCGGTCGTGATCTTTGTCTGCCTTGTGATTTCTTATCTGACCGCCTTGCAGATGCGCCTTCATCGCCTGAAGAATACATTCAAGATATCCAGGTCCGGTTTGAAGTGAAGCACCATTCTGCACGAAAGCGAGTCAGCTTGGCGACGAACAAGATGAAGACCCGCTACGACACGAGAGCTACTGGCCATCGTTTCAAAGAAGGAGACAAGGTGTGATTATGGAGTCCGACTCGACGGAATAGACTTTCTCCGAAACTACAGTCACCTTGGGATGGTCCTTACACAGTCCTAAACAGGCTGAACGACGTCGTGGTTCGGATCCGTAAGTTATCGAACTCGAAACCAAAAGTCGTTCATTACGACAGGTTAATTCATTACCATGGCCATAGTACGTAGTGTATATAATTGTAAATAGTAATGTACATAGTATAAGACCATGGTCCTATTTGTATTTAGTATTTGATTTGTATTGTTAAGTATTAGTATTTGATTTGCATTTGTTTAGTATTTGATAGTATTTGAGAGTATGTGTGATTAGTATTTGATAGTATTTGTGCTTAGTATTTGATAGTATTTGTACTTAGTAATTGAATTGAATTTAGCTTTGGATATAATTTAATTTGCTGAAAGTTACTTATTGCAGTTATTGTTTATTTTGTTATTGAAAAGTAATGTTTATTATAGCACTGATGCTTTAGTTGTAAGTTTGGCTTCCTGTCCAAGGATTGTACTGCCCGGGACTTGCAGTCCTTGGGAGGGGGGCAATGTTACGAATTTCACATTTATTTGGCTATTTATTTAGAATTGTAATTAAAATTCCTTTTTATTTCTCCGTGCAACGCAGACGATTTTTAAAGAGAAAGCTACGTCGGAAAAAAAATAACAATAAAAATAAAAGAGCGCGTGCATTTAATGCTTAATAAATAAATATCTCGTAATTACTGTTGCCATCCAGAAAAATCTAGAAAAATCGTGATTGTTCTACTGATAATTAAAAAGCTTATAAAAACCGAGTTGAAACAGCTCATCTCTGTTGTTATTATTGCTGCTGTTATACTTGTAGCTGTAAAAAGCGAACTGCTGTTTGTTTACTTAATGCTGTATTGATTGTAGCGATTTCGCTGTGAGATAGAATTATTTTGTCTGCTTTGAACTGAGTTTTTGGTAAACGTTTGAAATATTGCGATATTGTGCGAAGATCTGTGAAGAAATATTTCAGCATTTTAATTTATTTCTTGTGGAAAGAATAAATTTTTGTTAACTTTTTAACGACTTGTGCATTCAATATATAACGAACCCGTACGCACGCAACAATATGGATCTACATTACATTACAGATAAGGAAATAGAAGCCTGGTAAGCATTAGCAATTGCCAGTATTGCTGCTTAAGAGTTTTAGATTTGCCAAAGCAACTTTAATCGCCTCAACGTCACCATCGAACGCGGTCTTGTCGATTCCCAGAGGAAGACTGTGTGAGAAATGCTCATAGAAAATTCCGGCTCCTCCAATTTGTTCAAGCTTTGAGCCATCAGTATAGATATGTATCCAAGCGTCGAGAGGAAAATTATTGCAGATAATTTCCACTGCCGCGCTCAGCAAAGCTGCAGTACAATCTTGAGTCTTTGAAACATGGTTCAAAAGATCCAAAAAGTAGGATGTCATTATAGCTTTCAATTATAGCCTAGAATTAAACCAAGGTCCAATATGCTGTAAACGTATGAATTTTTATAAAGCTTTAAAAAAGCTTTCTTTATTTCATATTGCATCCATAATTTCCCAATTTGCAATAATGAAGTGTCGATAGGTGTAGTCTTGACAGCACCACACATTAGGGAGGGCATTATTCGCAACCGTTCCTGTCTATTCCTTCCTCTTTGCGAGATCGTAATGAGTGGAGTATTGCAATGAGTCATTACAGGTTTTATGAAGGTCCTATAGGTAGCAAAAAGAGGTAGCACAACTCCATCTAATTCCCGCAAAACATTTGAGCAATGACATACGCCTCTCAGTCTTTTGCTGAATATCATCAATATACAACTTCTAAGTGAGCTTTTGGTCAAAGGTTACTCCTAAATACATGGTGTTTCCACTACGTGCTAGGGTTGTATTGTCATAAAAGTCATAACTTTGTAAGGATTATCCTAATTTTATTAACAGTCATTTTAAGTTATGCACCATTTCTATCTATTCTAATTTCAGCTTACAATTTCCTACCAGAATGTAATTTCAGAAACGCAGTTAATGCAACTGAGTAAGAGTACTATTTAAGTCGATCTTTCGCCGACTTAGAGAGAGATTCTGATTCTATGACTTGCGCCCGTTTGCCTTTTGGCTACGTTCTCTCTGAGCTACTACGCTCGGCCATACTTTAGGCTCTTGCTTGGCTTCGCCAATTTAATTAATACTTAGGGGCCAATTAGAAACCTGATAGCTTCGGCCATACCTTTCAGATAGCTTTAGTTAAGCTTATTTGGTTTAATTTCATAATCATTTAAGTTCAAGTCCAAGTGAAGGTTTTGTGTATACTCCGAGTTAGGAGTTGATTGTAATTATTCTGAGAAATAAAGTGTACTTAACCCTGCTTAAGTCTTACGTGTTCATTCACACACTTAAGCGATTATTCACTTGTTAGTGTTTGTGGGGTTCTAAGATTGAACATTGGAATTAAGTAAGTAATACTTCATACTTGGCGCCCGAAGTTGTTCTTAACGAACGATGCCGCTAGGTTCTGAAGACTTCTCGTTGACCCCTTCTACCTTTCAGTTCCCTCCCACATCCAAACCCCATAGAGGGATTCGGATTTATCGTGGAAACTATGAGAGCGGCGATGAAGCCAATAGCAACTTTTGATGGAAGAGGATCCATAATGACCTTCCTCGAGCAGCTGGATCTACAATTTACGTTATATCCTGTCAACCACCCGCAAAGAATTATCATCGCTACTTTGAACTTAAAAGATCAAGCCATCAGCTGGTACAAGAATACTGGCAAGAGTTTGTTAGAGGATCCAGGATCAAAAATGCACACGTGGAAAAATTTAAAAAATCGCTATTAAAAGCATTCCCAGTTGTAAGAAACCGCGCAAGACTGGAATCAGAATTATTCAGTGACTGTCAAACTAATGTTGACGAGTTAACAGATTTCATCTTAAAGAAGATCCACATTGTCAAATTATTATAGGGAAAAAGGCCCGACAAGGAAATCATCGAAATAATTTTGCCGCGGTTGCTTCCATAAATTCAGGATTTTCTTGAAGTTAGAAATCCGCAAATCTTGGAAAGCTTATTGGTACTACCTGTCAAATTTCAGAGTAGGCGAACGGGCGAAAACGCTCGTGCGAACAATCTTAGGCAGTATTCGAGGTTTCACGTCTAGACGAAACCTCAAGGTTAGCAGAATTCCTATCGGCAAGAGGGGAAGTAACAAAGCCGGATAAGAAAAAAGTTTGTCAGACCAAAGCGTGGGGAAATAAAAAGTAGTTGGACCAAGGGGTTGAAAAGAAAAATTTAAACTAGTCACAGAGACCAGAAGGAGAGTGTGAGAAGGTAAATCCCTCAGAAATCAAACTGAATACGGTAGTCGTACAAAATTTGGCCTTTCCAGAAATCCAGATACTACTAAATGACGTCCCTACGACCGCCTTACTGGATACTGGGGCTCAATGCAGCTTCCAGTCGCAGGATTTTTTAAAAGGCATTTTCGTCGTTATAGACTGTTTAAGACAACGGGTGATTGCTGACCAAGGCAAACAGTGTGTCTGCTTGGGAAAAGTGGGGCTGGATGTTCAAATAAAAAACGGTCCAGAAAATAAACTTTCTCGTAGTAAAGAATTTGTTAACCGCAGTTATATTGGGGGTTGATTTTGTACGCATAGATAGCGCAAAAATTACTTTTAAAGATTATACCTTACAGATCAAGATGGACAAAATTCAAGAAGAAAAAACCGCAGACCCGGAGTGAATCTAAGTCCCCTCGGAGAAGGAGAAAAAGAAAAATTCAAGAGTTGGTAAGAAAATTTTCTCAATTATTTGATGAAAAACCTGGCTTCTGCTAGATTGTCTAGCATAGCATCAATACTGGTAGTGAGCGCGCACTTCGTTCAAATTTTCCAGATATGATCGGATGAAGGAAGATATTCTTGAGCAACACATTAAGAAAATGCTCGAGGATAAGTTAATTACGCCAAGTACGACTAGCGTTGGGGCTAAAGAAGAATGGATTGCCACCCGCAGATCCGAACGCATGGAGATTCGCAATTGATTAATGAAAACTAAATAGCGTAACGAAATACCTCACATATCCCCTCCCAATAATAGATGAAATTATAAGAAAAATTCGGTCGAGTAAATATATGACCACTTTAGACCTGAAGTCAGGCTATTTTCAAATTTCAGTAAAACCTGTGATACTTCTTTCGCAAATAAAGCAAATTCTATTGATGAAACACAGCAAACACTTTCTTTAACACTTAAAATGGCTATATACAAGCAAGAAGAGAAAACATATCCTAAACTATTTTAAAGTAAAATATAAGTACATTCTTCGTGAATTTAAAACTTTGCCATTCAGATACATATTAATGGTCGTCTATTTAAATTGTACAAAAGATGAAAATCAATATTTAAAGCTGTTACAACCTCTCCGCCAACGGAGAGACTTTTTCCGAAGGGAAAAGTTCTGTAAAATTCATACCTTAAATAAAATGAAATACCAAAGGGTTATGATCAGTTTGAATCAAGAATTCTTGCTGACCATCAAGATAAAAATGCAGCTTTTTGATAGCATAGATGATGGCTGCGCACTCCTTTTCAGTAGTACAATAGTTCTTTTCAAATTTAGTAAATTTTTTGCTGATATGCAAGATAGGATACTCATGTTGTTCGTCATCTAATTGGGATAGTACTATACCTATGCCGTTATCAGAGGCATTGGTTTGTATAATAAACTTTTATCAAAGTCGAGAGCATATTTTTGCATAGCAAATCTTTTAAATGTTTAAACGCTTGGACACACTCTTCAGGCCATTGTATATTTCCTTTTTAAGTTAGCCTCTTCAAAGTGTCAGAGAGGGGTGAAGCAGTTTCCAAAATCTCGGTATGTACTGGCGATAATACCCTACTAATCCTAAAAAAACACGCACTTTTTTTTGGTCTTATGTACAGGATATTCCTTTACAGCCAGGATCTTTACTTCATCTGGAGTTCGTTGTCCTTGTCCCATAACATGGCCTAGGTATCGCACGTGATCTCGTGCAAACTTACTATTTGATGGTAAGTAGTCGTAAGTTTGCTTTCTGTATTCTGTCTAGAACAGAAGTTAAGTTTTTAAGGTGCTCTTCCCAGTTTTCTGAGTAAATCGCAATGTCATCCAGGTATGATACAGCGAATCCTTCGCATCTAGCTAGGACTTTAGTCATAACTTTTCTAAAAATGTATGGGGCATTTTTCAATCCGAAGGGCAAACGTAGAGGTCTGAAGCTTCCCAAACTAGTTACAAATGTTGCATTTCTCTGTGCTCTTTCTGTTAATGGAATTTGCCAATAGCCTCTAGATAAATCTAATAGGGTAATATATTTTGCTTTTGCTACGGTTTCGATACGTTCTTCAATATTAGGTAAAGGATAGTATTCAATTTTAGTAACAGCATTGAGTTTACGATAATCAGTACGAGGCCGAGGATCCTTTGATGAAGATTCTATCAAAATCATGGGAAATGTATAATCCGATTCTCCCAGCTCTATAATTTTGAGATCGAGTATTTTCTGGATTTGTTTTTTGTGAATTTCAGTTTGTCGTAATGACAGTCTGTATGGCTTTATTTGTACTGGTTCGTTATTTAATACCTTAGTATCGTGAGAAACTACGTTTGTTAGTCCAGTATTATTAAAAAAACAACCAGAATATTTCATAAAACTTTTCGTAAATCTTCTATTTGCTCGGGTTTCAACCTTTTCTCGAGCTCATTATCCTCTATGATGTGCGGGAAATTTAATATACTTGGATTGGAAGGTAAATGAGGTATGTGCATTTCTAATTCGCCTTCCCCTTCAGTTATGTTAATAATTTCTGGTCTTTTGTAATATGGTTTAAGCATGTTAATGTGATATACTTGATTTGGCTCATTTTGCTCCTCGAAACTTACAACGTAATTGGTTTCTGAAGTTTTCTGCTCTATTTTCCCAGGTCCTTTCCATTGTACCTCTAGTTTATTTTGATGATTTGCAGTTAAAACTAGAACTAAATCTCCTCCAGCAAATTTTTTCATTGCATTCCGATCGTACCATGTTTTCCTCCTTTGTTGAGCTTCTTTCATGTTTTCCACGGCAAGTTCCTGGCAGTTCTTCATTCGATTAAGAAGTTCGAAAGCGTAACTGACAGCATTATTTCTTTCTTCAATCGGTTCTGGCCACTATTCATAAAGTAAAGTGGCTGGCGTTCGTAGGTTTTTCCCATGAAGTAGTTCTGTTGGTGTAAAAACAGTGCTTTCGTGTGTAACTGTTCTGAGGGCAAAAATAACTGGTGGTAGATACTTCTCGCAATCAAAAGTAGCTCCTATACATACGACTCTTAATACCCTTTTCACCGTTCTGTGGAATCGTTCAACGGGATTTATCTGCGGATGATACACAGAGCTTCTTACATGTTTTATGCCAAAACGCTCCAAAAATTCCTCTGTCAAAGCACTGATAAAAGAGGTCACCTGATCTATTTGGATCGCTTTTGGGAAGCCCATACGACTGAAAATCTGTAAGAAAGCATCACTCACAGATGGTGAAGAAATGTCCGTCACCACAACAACATCTGGATATTTGGACGACATACACAGAGCTGTAATAATATATTTTTTCCAGTCTTTGAAATAGATAGCAGAAAGAGCATCGACATTTATTTTAGTGAATATTTCGGAAATAATTGATAATAACGTCATTGGAGCCTTCTTTTTGTCCTTTCCTTTCGCAGCGCGCTGACAAGCATCACAGGTTTTTACAAAATCTTCGGCTTCTTTGTAACACCTCGTCCAATAAAAATGTCTAGCCAGGCTGTCTTTGGTCTTTTTGACACCCAAATGACCGGAAGTTCCTTCGATTACATCTTTATAACTGAAGGCTTCAGTTTTTCAGGTATAACTACAAGCTGTTTTTCAAAGCCCAATTTATCTGTCTTTTTTAACTAAAACATCTTTTCCTGTCAGACTATAGTTCTCATTTTTGCATATACCTTCTTTAACTTCTTGGATGATTTTAGATAGTTCTTTATCACTATGTTGAAGTCGTACAACTTCTTTTGACTCAATGTTTACTAATTTCACGAGAGCCTTATCTTCTATATTTAATTCCGGTAATTTAACTTCTTCTTCAAGAACATCTCTCAATGCTTCATTTTCTTCCTTCATCGGTTCCAAGATCTCTTCATCGCGTTCAGCTATTTCTCTTTTGGTTTGAGCTCTAGTAGAGACCGCATTAACTTGGTGAGGATGACTATCAGGTTCTTTTCTTTGTTCATTCAACCGCGCAAAAGTTCGATTGCCTAATAAATATCATCCTTTGTCGAGTTCATTTCTAATAATAGCAGCCTTGGTTATTACTTTCCCGAGATCGCAATTTAGTTCGACCTCAGCCAATGGTAAACAGGTTGGATTCAAGTCTAATGGTTGTTGCACCCACACATATTCACCTGCCAGTATTTCCAGCGTGATGTATTTGCGACAACGTACATCAATACTAGCACCTGAATCTCCTAATATAGGAATTTTGTAACCATTTACGTAACCCATACTAGTATAAGATACTATAAATTTATCCTCTCGTTTTGCACTAATTCTGTTAAGATTAACAAGAGCTTCAGTACTATTGTTAAATTTTGGACACTTAAATGTTGATAAGATCCACATTAATGACATTGTGGAGTCTTTCGTTTTTCATATTTCTCATCCGGACGTGGACTTCTAGGTCTGTGGAACCAGCTTTGCGAATTAAGTACTGACGAACATTTATTTTCAGTTTTATTTTTATTATCTGAACTCACTTTACTATGAGTCTGTGAATTGTATCTTTCTTTCTGCCGTTCGACAGACCTTTCTGGAAAGTTTCCGCGGACGTTTTCACAGGCATCAAGTTTTTTAGCTAATTTCTTTGATGAAATAATCTCTACCCACTCGTCAAGGAAATGATCTCGAATTTCGGGAGGAACTCGACGTTTAAGTTGGGCAATCACCATCAAGTCTAGCAACTGATCAAAAGTCTCAACTCCCAAGCCAGTCACCCATTCTTTGCAATAATTTTCTATTTCGTAGTTGAAATCCATTCATGTGGATTCTGTACTCTTTTGATGTTTTATGAATTTCTGCCTAATTTTTCCGGGCTTAAACCGTTTTAACAATAAATTCTTCACATGCTCATAGTCTTTAACTTTATAGGGGGTTCTCTAGCTATTAACTGTGTTACTTCGTAAGGAAGTAATCCTAGTAAATGAGATAGAAATTCTTCTTTGTTAATTTGAGCCCATTCTGCTTGCCTTTCAAGCAGTAGCAAATATAGACTGATATCTCCTTTCTTGTCATCGAATTTCTGCATAAGGTGACGCCGCTTCGTTTTTGGCCTGACCTGTCCTTAGTTTGAGATTTTGCTTCAAATCTTAATCTCTCTACTTCGTACTGTTCTTTTCCTTCTCCGCTCTTCTGCTTCTTCCTGCCTCCCACATTCTTCCCTTTCCTCCCTCTCTTTCCGTTCTATTATCAAGTCTAAGACTCCTTTGATGAATAGTTCGCCGTAATCTCTGCTTTCAACAATTTTCTGTTTTAAATCGAATATTTTTAAATCTGCAGTCACATGAACTCCCACTTCAGCTGCGAGATTTTGCAAATCTTCTTTACGAGCTCTTCCTAAATAGGACATTATTTCTGTTTTTAAAATTTGTGAACACTCTGATTTTATGCTTCCTTAAAGTAGCTCAATTTAATTACTGTAATTAATTAATGCTCTCAGGAATCACGAAATTATGCACTCTCTTAAATACACAAACCTCAAAAATGAGATGTTTAAATTATATGAAACTCATACTTTCTGGCACATTAATTCCGACTAAAATAAAAATAACAACATAGAACAATGGATACGTTATATCATACAAAATTTATCAGAATTTATCAGAAGATTTAAGCGTACCGACATCATTAATTGCTCTATTTCTCTCTTCGGTCAAAGCATCCCTCTGGTAAATAGTGCCAAATACCTCGGAATCACTTTCAGTAGGTCATTCACTTGGTCTACCCACATTAATATTACCCGTGGGAAAATCTACGGCATCATCAGGAAACTTTACTGCCTTCTCTCAGAATCCTCAGGACTTAGTTTAACTCGAAAAAAGAGGATTTATATACTGCTATCATCAAATTTATCCTCACTTTTGCATCACCTGGCTGGGCAAATGCTAAACAGTCTGATATTAACAAGTTTCAAGTCATCCAAAACAAGTTCCTGAGGATTATTACAGGGGCTCTATTTTATATCAGAATTATGAACCTTCATAAAGATCTCAGAATTGAATATGTATGAGAATACTTAAACAAACTCAACGATAACTTCTACAACAAGGCGAAGAATAACCAACAAGCAAGATTTGCCACCATATTAAATTATGAAATAATAGCTGAAGATTATTTTTGAAGACCATTTACAGCTCACAGACTCAATATGCTTAATGAAATTCCTTAACCGTTGTTAATACCTGCAACTGCTTTAAAAATCCCAGTTCACAAGAAATCAGCAATTGCCATACTTAAGGACTTAGTTTTCATAAGCTGTATTTGATTGTTAGTGGTTTTTAAGCATCTATTATATTTTTACCATAATTATTTTCGCATATATGAATTTTTAGACTACATGCAGCGACTCTGCCCTGCGTTCTGACTAAGGACAATAGACTTTGGATATTTTAATTATCATTATTTGCTATCTATGCTAGCTGTATGTATCAGCATACTAGAAGCAAAATGCTTCAATTCTTTGTCTTATCTGATATCTCGTTTGTAGAACTATTTCATGTAACTTCTCATCACCATGCCCTTTGCGGAGCTCATTCATGTGAGCTGGTAAGTACAGCTATTGCAGTAGATAGCGTGCATAATCACGCAAGCATCAAGGTATCAACAATATTTAAAGCTGTTACAAACCCGAGAATGTCGAAAAAACAGCTTTTATTACAAAGTCAGGCGTGTATGCCTTTTTGAGAATGCCATTTGGCTTAAGCGGAGCTCCGGCTACATTTCAAAAAGTTATGGATATTGTTTGAAGGCCAGTCTTGGGCAAAAGTACACTCATCTGCCTCGAAGATATTATTGTGACAAGCGAAACTCTACAGGAACACATTAAACATTTAGAGGAAGTTTTTACATTATTAAATGAGGCGGGCCTGAAAATTAATCCTAAAAAGTGCAAATTTGCCGCCACAGAACTGAGGTACCTCGGCTATAAAATCTCGACAAACGCTATCGAAACTGACAACTCTAAAATTTTAGCTATCAAAAGTTATCCACCGCCAAATACGGCTAAGAGATTATCATCTTTTCTGGAGTATTCATTAAAGATTTTGCAAAGATAGTTGAACCCTTGTTGGTACTTAAATGAAAAAAAGACTAGGTTTACATGGACAGCGGAGGAGAACACGGCGTTTGAAGAATTGAAACACGCCTTATTTAACGCATCTATTCTTAAATTCCCGGAATGGGATCAAAGTTTGGAAATTGCAGCAGACGCGTCAGACTACGCAGTTGGCGCAGTTGTTTTCCAAAATGTGCAACCAATAGTTTTTTTTAGCTAGACGCTTAATCAAACTCAGCAAAATTATACCGCAACTGACCGGGAAACCCTCGCGCTCCTATTAGCGGTGCAAAAATTCCTTGTATACTTTGAAAGTGTCTCGATAACTGTGTATTCAGATCTCGCGGCGGTTGGTCGCCTATACTCCGGTAAAAATCTTTCGCCCGGCTCATACGTTAGACACTAAAACTGCGAGTGTCTAACGTATTATCGTATCTTCCCCGGCGTGCGTTAAACTTCATAATAAAACACACGCCGGGGAAAGAAAATGTAGTTGTGGACTCACTATTAAGAATAAAGATTGATGAAGACGCAAATACAATTAAATGTGCGGTGGTAACTGTGAAAAATAATTGAATCCCAAGAAACAATAATTGCCGAATTAAAAACGGACCTAGAATTTAAAGAGATTTACGTTTATCTGGAATGTCCCCAAAATTTTGAACATGTAGACTTAACAGCTATTCGCAATAGGGCGGCCCATTATGAAGTTATTGATAAATTGATCTTTTACACTAGAACAACCAACGATAATTAAGAATTGCGGTCGGTAGTCCCAATGAGTCTACCCTTAAGTATTCTAGAGGAGCTCCATGATTCGAAATTAGGAGGCCGTCTTGGTGTTAGGAAAACCCTGCAGAAGGTCCGCGAAGCGGTGTATTTTCCGCAGTTATACAAAGATGTGACGGTGTATGTCATGTCATGTCACTTGTATCAATTAATTAATGACGTTAATTACAACTCGGCCGGGTACTTAAATAGCATAAAAACCACTTTCCCAAATGAATTGGTCGTCATTGATGTGCTAAGTCCCTACCCTGGAACATAGTAGGAGATTTGTTTCTAAATAAATATGTTTTAAAATACGGGGCCCCAGTAAATGTAATATCAGAAAATGGTAGGCAATTCGTAAGTAATTTATTTGAAAATTTTTGTATAGGCCTTGGCATACGCTATCTAAAAATGTTACCTTATAGACGACAACCGAATATTGCGGAGCACGTAAATAAGAATATAGTTAAAATCATTCGGAATGTGTTAAGAATTATCATGACCGCTGGGAGAGCTGTGTCAATGAATTAGGCTTTGCCTTGAAAACAGCAAAGCATGAGACTACAAAAAAAAAAAAAAAAAAAAAAAAAAAAAACCGCAGAATTTGTAGGAAGAAAAATTTTAACGCCACTGGATAAGTTATTTTTCGTTCAACAAAGGCAGGAAGAGTTTGAACTGAATGATATCCAGAAAATTATTAATGAGGATATCAAAAATTCTGATACGGCAAGGTCGAAACAAAAAATCTTTTACGATAGAAAGGGACGCGAGGTAGAATATACGATAGGCCTTAAAATTAAAACATTCCTTATCATCTGCACCTGAAAATAGGGTAGCCAAATTTGAGCCCAGGTTTGAGGGGCCGTTCATTATCGAGAAAATTAAATTTTCTACGGTTTACTTAAAGGTGAAAAATGGACAGCAAACAATTGCTAATATGGACCAGCTGAAACCGTACTGCAGTCATACGGATTTTCTAGGGTTAAGAGATCTATTGCAGGTTCCTGGGAGTGCGCGAAGAACAATGATTTCGCCGTCGCCTAGCAGGGATCCCCCAGCAACAAAAAGAAAACAAGCGGAGAACACTGAAGAAAGTACCGCCAAGCGAACGCATCAGGAGCCACAAGGTTCAGGCCCGGCGAGAATGAAGAAAACAAAACAGAGACAAGTTTCTCTTTAACAAAAGCCAGCGCCGATTGGAAAGCGAAAAAGGCTTATGGAGAATATTCAAAGAAAACGTCCAACGCCCGAACTGAAGCCAACTACCTCGAAAGAAGCCACAGGGATATAGCAGCCAAGGTCTACTAAAAGAAAACGATGCGACGAGGCAAGATCCATTCCTTTTCAGGAAATCAGGAAAATCAAGAAAAGATTGAAAGATTCCGAGGGAAGATCCGGATACTACAGGGAAAAGAGGAAGTCAGAGTTCCAGAACACTGAACCGACAAGAAAAGCAAGCCGATTCAACGCCCGAGGAACGAAAAGAAAGGAGGGGCCGGAAGTGAATACCAGCCGCCCGAGAAGACTGAGAATTTAAGGTTTAAGATCCCCACCTGGCAAGAATTCTGTGAGAAAAGAATGGAAGATTATAGAAACCAAAAACGATAAGTGAAAATTTTCCTTGTTTTCTATTTTGTATTGAAAGTTCGATTTATGTCATGGGTTTAAAGTTGCTAAATACTGTCTAAAGCAAGACTTTTGAATTCGCAAGTTTGCGAGAATGTAGTTGTAATTATCTCTTAAACAGAAAAGATTTTGGAATTCGCAAGTTGGCGAGAATTTATTTTGTAAATACCTTTCTTTTGAGAATTCTCAAATTACGAGAAACTAATTTGTGAATTACGATTTCCTTTCAGATAGTTTGTGGAAGGACCAAGACGGCATGAACCTGTTTAACAGAGAAGAAGATGTTTGTGCCGAAGTGAATTTGTATAAAAATGTGAATGTAAAATTCTTAGTTTTAGTATAGCTTTAGGTATTGTGTAAAGTTGGTCATAAACAGGAGAGGTTTTAATGATGAATTCAAGAAAGCACACTTGCTACAAGTTTCAAACTTTGATGAGAAAGAGTTTTGTAGAATTTACACTCTTAAACAAGGTCGTTTTGAGACTTTATTCTTCGAGCAGTTAAATTCTGGTAGGGAAAGAAAAAGATGTACGGTTTATCCTAATTTTATTAACAATTATTTTAAGTTATGTACCTTTTCTTTCTATTCTAATTCCAGCTTACAATTTCCTACCAGAATGTAATTTCAGAAACGCACTTAATGCAAATGAGTAAGAGTACTATTTAAGTCGATGTTTCGCCGACTTCGAGAGAGAGAGAGAGAGTCTGATTTTCCTGACTAGTGCGCGTTTGCCTTGTGGCTACATTCTCTCTTCGCTACTACGCTCGGCCATACTTTAGGGCCTTGCTTGGCTTCGCCAAATTAATTATTACTTAGGGGCCAACTACTTAGAAACCTGATAGCTTCGGCTATATCTTTCAGGTAGCTTTAGTTAAGCTAGCTGAAATTAATTAATAATTATGAAATGAATTAATAATTATTAATTAATAATTATGAAATTTCTACTATGAAGCTGCCAGAAATTTCATAATCATTCAAGCTCAAGTGTTTATAATTATTCAAGTTCAAGCTCAAATGGAGGCTTTGCGTATACTCCGAGTTAGGAGTTGATTGTAATTATTCTGAGAAATAAAGAGTAGTTAACCCTTCTTAAGTCTTACATGTTCATTCACACTTAAGCGATTATTCGCTTGTTCATGTTTGTGGGGTTCTAAGATTGAACATTAGAATTAAATAAGTAATAGCCCACAATTTAAATTAAGGAATTCCTTGTTTTCTAACTTCAGACTCATTACTTGTTTTATCACGTTTAATTTTTCTGGGAATAATTGTATTCTCATTTAAGAACAAAGCTAAAATGGCGCTACTTTTCAGTCCCATAGAATTTCATAAATAGTTGTTTTTTATTAATTTGAGTTTTTAGAATGATCGTTCAGTCTAGCTACAATCACAGGAATCGTTAAGTACATGATGCATATTGCTCATACATCAGGAAAACTCGATGAAAGGGAATTATGATTTATTATCAATAATTCTGCTACCCTTTGAAGCGCTTTTTTAAATGACGTCTTAACTTTGACGCATCCTCTGGAAACTCCTCGCCCAAAATCAACATTTTCATTTATCTTCTTTAAGTTGAAGATACTATGTTTTAATCCAGCCTTAGTATTCAAACTATAGTAAATTTTGTTAAACAGCGTTGTGTTTTGCCATCTCTCGGAAAAGTGTCATCAGTGTGGTTTGGACCTGCTCAGATAGGCGCTGTAGACCACACAGGCAGGCAAATCCTTATTTATAATCACTAGAAACCAATCACAAGGTATAATCGCTAATCTGCTGAGCATAGAAGAAACAGACTGCAAAGAAAACCTAGTGCCTTTGCGGCCTTTGATTCGCCCTTTTATAAGATTCTTAAATATCCGAATGTTACCAGAACTAGGAAGGATTGTACCAGAAAACTATCGTGAGTACAACCTTTTCTGTCGTATCGTAATGATACTCGCTAGCTTCACTCAGATGCCTTTTACTAACCCGGCCTGAGTTGAACCATCTGATTGTATGTTTGACATAATCGGATTAGTAATCGATTCATTCACAGGTATGCTTTTTTTATTTAATTAGAAATAAACTTTATATCTGCTTAAATAAATAAATAATTGGCCCACCAGCGGCCGAGCGGTAAAGACGCTGAACACTGGTAGCTCGGTCCGAGGTTCGAATCCCGCGAACGGGCTGGCTGCATGGACGCTTTCGTGGTTTTCCCCATGTGTAACGTGTATACGAGCCAGTTTCCCTTAGAAAGTCCTCCACGAAGGCATCCCTCCCTTTAGGCAGATAGCCCTCGTGTGCTTTGCGATAATTGAATAACCTAACCTAAATAAATAATTTCTTGCTTGAGAAGCTAGAATATAAATATGGTTGTCGCAGTTTATTTTTTCAAACATAATGTGTCCGACATAAAAAATTCGATGTATTTTTTCTCCTCATTTAGTGACCCGCTAAGCTCGGGGTTCCGAGGCATAGCCCGATTGCCCCTGTGGTATTTACGGCTCTGATCTCAGTGCCTTGAAGACTGTATGAGTGAATGATACTTACCACCCAAACTCTGATTTATCTTCATAGAGCCTGAAATCACACTGCTGTACGTGGACACGAACTAGAGCAAAGTTTCCCAAACTGTGTTCTACGGCCACTTCAGTAAGTAAATAAAGCAAAATAAATAAAAATTGCTGAAGTTAAGGAATAAGAAAAGGAAATAGGATAAAAAAATAAAGGAATGAGAATTTGTTAAGCTCATTTTCGCATGTCGTCTGCTGGAAATGTAATCGTATTGCTTATAATATGAGCTTTTTGAAAACAAGTTCAATGGTGTGCAAAAATTAAGGACGAAGTCGAAAAATTAGCATATCAGCTGAACGAAGAGGCAGAGCGGACAGAAAGACCAATCAGGAGATTAAGTAAGGTGATGCACGGTAGCACATGCGCAGATATGCAGGTAGACGTAGTGGGGGAGTGTCTGAGTAGTATAAAGCCTGTTGTCGGTGTAAGATCAGTATTTCTGGCAAAGAGATTGCACGCCGTATAGCAGTTAAAATCACACCGAGTTGCTGCCTCAGCGAGAAATGACGAATAATCAATCTGTTAGACGACATCTGGATGCTTTTACCCTAGATCGAATCATTGGGAAGTTGGAGGAAGGCCGCAGTGTGACAAGTGTGGCAGCAGAGTTCGGAATTGCTCACAGCATCGTTTCACGACTTTGGAGACAATTTCAAACTACAGGAACAGCTATCCAGGGGTTTAGTAGTGGTCGTCCACGAGGAACCACACCCACAGATGCCCGGTATATTGCCTTACAGGCCAGAAGAAACAGGCGGCAGACAGCGGAACAAATCGCTAGACACACGACACAGGCGAATGGACGACCGATATCGCGTTTTACCGTGGCCGACTGCACGGTGATGGTCTGTTTGCACGACGCTGTGTACGGTGTGTACCTCTAACGCCTGCCCATCGGAGAAGGCGTTCTCTGTGGTGCCGGGAACACCATAATTGGAGAGACAATGAATGGGGACGAGTACTCTTTACAGATGAGAGCAGATTTAGTCTGAGTTGCGGTTCTAGACACATACACACCTGGACAGAGCGCGGAACACGCAATAACCCGTTCAACATCATCAAAAAGGACTGTTTTGGAGGTCGCGGTGTTCTCGTTCGAGCAGACATAATGCTTGGTAGCCGGACCGACCTTCATATCTCCCAAGGAGGTTCATCACCTGGGACTGCTATTGTAACGAGGTTCTTCTTCCTTACATGCGTCTTTTCACAAGGGCTATGGGTCCTCAGCTCCTCTTCATGGACGACAACGCTCCACCTCATCGCACAGTTACTGTCGAAGAGCTGTTGGAGAGTGAAGATATTGAACACATGGATTGGTCGGCAAGGTCTCTGGATCTAAATCCCGTCAAGCATGTACGGAACTTACTAGGGAGACCCGTGGCAGCACGTAACTTATCGCCAGTAACGATTCCGAAACTGCGATTGGTGCTACAAGAGGAACGAGCAGCAGTGTCTCAACAGCTCATTAACAACCACATATCCAGCATGCACAAATGATATGAAACCTGCCTAGCAGTCAGGGGAGATCATATCCCCTATTAAAGACCGGATGTTTCTTGCTGGACACCCATCACAGGGATGTTTCGGCCTTCAGTCGCATTGCGTTCCATGCTACTTTTTCAATAAAGCTTCTTTTTATCTCTCTGATTTCTCTTTTTTAAGTGTTGCTTATATTACTCATGTCCTTACGTATTGGGGATCTTACGGTATTAAATGTGTTGATTTGGAAAGCTTTTGTACAAAGTTATATTGAAAAAACCGTCTCGTCCTTAATTTTTGCACACCAGTGTATTTTGGCTTCTATGTCTTCATGCCATAAATAGTACCAATAACCATTTGTGCGACTGTTGCCTACGTGGGAGTGTCGTTAGACGAACCCTTTCGTATAACGACGCTTCATCTGATTTATAATCCTTTTATTTTGACTAATATGACTATCTCTCATCAACAAATCAATTATATGTGTTTTAATATATTATACCTAACATTTTATCTACAGTAATTAAACATTTTAATTACGGTGGTTAAAATTTGCAGTTTTAATATTTTCTTCATAAATAGTAAGAGCAAAGATAAACGGAATCATTTAGTTTAGTTTCCGAATCAGGTCAGGCAATTTTGCCTGCATGATGATAATAAATAATTATCACAGAAAAATTGGGCGTTTTAATTTCTTCATTAAGTAAATGTTTTTTAAATAAACGCTTTAAAACTCCTGACGTACTAAACTATCCTGTGTTCAAAGTGTAAGAATCTAACACTTCTTGAAATAAGATCTTAATTTAAAACCTTATTAGGAGACTCTGCTGAAAACCACTGTTTAAAAGACCAATTAGTTTCGTGATAGAAAAGCCACTTTTTATTGTAGGTTACAAATTTCACTTAATAATGGATTCCTTTAAAGAAATTTTCGGTAACGACGAGCAAATCATCATTTGTAGCTTTTTCTTTTTTTTTTTTTTTTTTCGTGTAAATGGTGAGGAAATTACCCGCTGGGTATAAGGAAAATTGCATTCGTTTCTTTCTTCCTCTGAGAGTTAAAAAACGGTTTCCTTTACTTTAGAAAAGGGTTGGTCTAATTGTCATGCCAAAATATCATTTTCAGCAACGCTTTGTGTTCTAAATCTCAAATGATCTTATATTCTTAAAATTTTAAACTAAAATTCTCCTTTCTAGCTAACAATTCATCCTAAATGTGAAGCCCATTTTGACTAGTTTTTTTCGTCAATGAGCTAATAGAATTTCAAAAAGCAAACACGAAACTAATTTCATGCTGGTGTCAGTCATCTCAAAACGTTTTCTCAGAAATTCGCAGCCTATTCTATTTTTTATAAAATAAAATATTAGACAGATGCAGCTTCTATGTTTTCACTGCTATGACTAATACATGCGTATGTAAATATTATGATTCTTAATGGACAGAAAAGATAAAACAGAAGTTTCTAAAATGATTTGATCTTTAACGATAAGTATTGGAAGCTTAGTTCGTTTAAAAATCTCTGAAGAGGAATCTGAATAAACAAACATTGAAGTAAATTAAATTAAATATTGCTTGAAAAATATTGGTATTTCCTTAATAAAATGTCATGGCAGTTAATTGCCAATTTGGCAAAAACTGTAGTAAAATCTTTAACAGGCAAATTTTTAATCAAAGGTTGCTTTTATAAGGAAATTTAACAGGCAAATTTTTAATCAAAGATTGCTTTTATAAGGAAATTTAACAGGCAAATTTTTAATCAAAGATTGCTTTTATAAGAAACGCTTTTTACTTTTATTATTTAGCTTAAACTAGCATTTTAATCTGAAAAGAAACTGCTCCTGTTTTTATGTTCGACAATATTCTGACTTCCTTATAACAAAAGATATGCTCAGAGGACAATTGTGCAATGTATAGTCTTTATCACTTGAAGGATTGTTATCTTAGTGTAATGTGAGATATGCAAAGAGCGCCTCTTAATTCATTTCTTCTTTTGTACCTGAAGAAGAAGTATACCAATATGAGCAGCACGATAAAAGATGTAAAGGTAATAGAGAAATAGGCTTCATTAACATATTTATAACTTTTATGAAGGGAAAAATGTCTTTCTTTTGTATAGTATGAAATTAATGCCATTATATTGTAAATTTCTGTAAGAAATTTTTCTGTTTGAAATGCATCTTTACGTAAGGAAAATATAATTTTATCTAGGTTGAAGAACCATACATATTCTTCCACTATTTCCTGAACAATTCATTTTTATAAAAGTTAAAGTATATTCTGAATGAAGAGAACTACATACTGAACAATGGGAGGGTATTCTTAGGATCGTATTTTTGTACAATTGATTTTATTGTAACCCAAACTTAAAATAATGCATAAAGTACTATTATGATAGTTATAATGTTTAACTACGGATTGCACAATAACAATATTCAAATGCTAAGTATTAAATTTTCCTGATTTTTAATATAATATGTAGTTTTTTCTGTCATTTCAAAGCTTAATTTATCAGTATTGTAATTTTTATTGTACTTTATAGGCTGTTTTCAGTGTTATGAAAATGATCATTATTTGAGACGACCCGTAATTATATGACATGAGTAATTTAAATAAATTTGCAACATGTTATAGTTTTCAAAATTTGGTTATGGCATTTAGAAATGAAACTGCATGAACTAAATAATGACTACTCGTGATGGGACGCCTTAAACAGTGAAATACAGGTAATTTGTTAGCTAGGAATAATAATTTTATGTATTATTTTCCATAAGTAACGTAAACATGATTAAAGCTTCATTAGAAAATTTACCATGAACTTAGTTTTCAGAATTTATATGATTAACTTTCAGTTGCAGTACCGTAATTAAAAAAAAATCAATTTTATTATAAAAAAAAAACTACTATTTTGAAATGCTAAAACTTCTAAAAACGTACGTATTAACGCAACCAGTTTAGTCGAAGTTGCGAAAATTTTCAGAATGTGCCAGACTTTAGCAATTACACCCATAGCCATTCCTCCGGCAACCATATTCATAACGTATCTTCAATCAAGCAACACGGCCATTTTTTATTCGTTCTTTTTTGTTATATGTGAAGTTCCAATCGTTTTTATAAGCAAACAGTGATATTTTTTGCCTTAGTTCAAAATATGAGCTCGTGGAATTTGCCAACAAACGAAGAAAGAAGCTGCAGTAAAATTTCTGCAGGAATACAGAGTTTTGCTGAAAATTTGCTTAAAGGAACAATGATGAAATGCGTTCCTAGATAGCCGCTGTTCCGAGGTTTTGCCGAATGACATCAAAAGCTGTTCTAAAAATTAATATTTAATTACAAGATATATACATACATTAATTGCAGTACTATTGAACAGTACGCCTCTATCATTGATCTGTTCATTAGTGGTGTTAAAAGACCTACAGACCAAAAATACTCGAGTTAGATTGATTATTCAATCGGTTGCAAAACTGAACATTTATTAACCAATACTCTCTATTAAAAAGGCTGCATGAATTTCGGAAGAAAATGATACATATTTTTCCCTTTTTCTCTTTTAAATTTTTCATTCCGAATTAAATAGAATATTAAACATACTCAAAGTAATTAGGTAATGCAAAAAAAAATGCATTCTGGTATGCGTCCAAAAATTAATAATTTGGTTTATATTCAAGTTTTAATTTCAAATCCTAAAAATAGTTTCTGTGAATCGAATATTATTCCTGATTAATTTAGCCCTTTTCCTAAGGCTTTTATGTTAATTAATCAAATTACATTATCAATTTTGCCTTTACTTTCACTTCTATTTTCAACAATTCCCACAAGGATGTAAATTGGTTAATGTTCGTAGAGTTCGGAAGAAAATCTTTAGCAGCTATTTCTGACTGACCTCTCTGTCGGATCTCTCTGTTATTGAACTGCTTAACAATTGCTTCATGAAAATTTCAAGGGTTAAGTTAAATCTTAGTAGGCGTTGTTATTTATGTTAATAACTGTTCAAATTAAACTGAAATGATTAGATTTAGTTTAATTTGAACAGTTATTATAAATTTCCCTCTAGCTGCGGAGGTAGTATTCTGTTAATTCTTAAGTTTTATGTAACCGTCAGGCTGTCGTGTTATTTTAAATTTTAATCTGAATTCGTGTTACACTTCTCAGGACTTACGGTAGGACGAGCTGCCTGTTTGTGTTTACTGTTCTAGACGTTAATATTTAAAAGAATGTAGAGCGGTACTGTCGCTCTTAACGTGTTTAGTTACCTATGTCGCGAAACAGTGCGAATTTTAGTTGAACATCTACAAGACTACAAGTTTCAGAAATGCCGGTAAATCCGATGAAAGGTTTTAGTGCATCTCACGGATAGCAAGTTTCAATGAAGCTCGCGCTCATTTCTGACGGTAAAATCTGGGTATCAAGTTTCGTGGAAGGACTGAAAAATCACTTTAAACGGTTTAGGAGCGATCGAAGGTCAGTTATCTATCAGTTAACAGAAGGTTAGATACCAGCGATTGTTTTTGGAAAAGTTGGCTCTGAATTGATTCAAATTAATCTGGAGAAGTCTGTTAGATGACCTGCCAGTAAGCCGCATGATTTTAATCCGTTTAAGGCCACGTTTCTTAAAACATTTCCCGTAGTAAGTGATAGGGTCAGTTGATGTCGGAATTTTTTGGAAAATATCAGCTGGGGACAGAAGAACTGACGTCGTTTATATTGCGGAAAATTAAAATGCTAACATTTATGGTATGGAAGGAAGTCGGACCTATGCAAGTTGAAGCAAGACTGTCACTTTTTTCATAGGTACATGTTAGGTATCACCGCCCTTCATAACTATTAAGCTTCTTTCAAGATTTTCGGGAGGAACAGTAACACCGGAAAACCAGGACTCTATTACCTAGCGTTCACAAGGATCGCCCTACATAGAATGTCATCCTGGCCCCCAGAGCCAATCCTCGGGGCCGCGATCCAACCGGTGAAGCCGACGAGTCCCACAAAGTCGAAAAAAATCAATGTCAGTTAAACGAAGTCGGAAAATAACACGTCTTGCAGCATCACCCGACTCCACCAATAGGGGCGTTATCTTCTCGGATGACCAACAAAATCTGACAATATAGCTCCACCACAGACAGAGGAACAGACACGACAGTACCGGTACGGTCCCTGCCAAGCCTGAACCAACCTGAGAATAAACTTGGGCTCTAGTCCTGTGAAGTCAACTTATATACCCCCGTGGTTGAGACTGCCTGAGTACGGACCCTAGCCAGTACTTCCCAGGAATTCTCCTGAGTCAAACCCAGGGGGGAATTTCAGGAGGAACATCCCCGAAGTTCCTAGGGTCTTCCACCTTTCTTCCTCTACCACCAGCTTCTCGAGAGCACATTAGACTCTCTAAGCATTTTGAGTGCCCTCTTCCCGCACAGGCACTATACGCTTATAAACATCTAAGCCTTTTCCGGAGTTAACTTCTATACCGGCTGCGTAACAGTAAAGTGATACAGTAGTTATACCGAATTTGCTAAGATAGGTGCAGGACTTCATAGAATTGCGAAAGCCCGGTACTTTGAAATAATTGTTCGAAATCACAGTGTAGTAAGAAAGTAAGAGGTTCACCGAAACAGACGTGTGAGTAGATATGTTTATATATTTGGCGATAGCTACAATAATAGATTTGGCTGCATAGGTGACGAAAAGTTTGGAAGAAGATGTTCGGAGGTTCGTCCGCAAAATAAGTTAGTGGGATAATGAAGGTGGATATCGCCAGAGAAAGATTTGGATAGAAAAAGAAAAGCGGGTATCGGAAAAACTAAGGTGAGTCATTTAATTAGAAAGAGATAATTAGGAAGATAGGAGAAGCTAGTCACCCAGGAAAGAAAAAAACTACTCAAATACCTGTTTCAGATTCCTGTTTGTTTTACTTTTCTTTCTGATAAAATTAATATGAACAGATATTATTTTTTCACTCTGCTAACTTGAATTTTTATACATTTTGAGACTAAACATTGGATAATTTGTTAATTGCTTAAACGAAAAAGAAAAGACATAAATGTCTCGAATTTTCTAATTTCGGGATCAAATGCATTGCGTAAAATTGTCTAAATTCAGTACTTAGGATATTTTATAAATTTTCTGCTTGTTCGAGAATTTTCGTTTCTTTTTATGAAGTCTAAAATCTAGTTTAATTTCTTTTTGATTGTGTACTGCGTTTCTGTTTGTACATTATTTGTTCCATCTGTTCACTTCAATTGTCTGTTTGAAGGGCTTAGTGGTTCTTGTTACTGGAGGGGCATCTGGGCTTGGAAAAGGGGTAGTTGAACGTCTGGTGAGAAATGGAGCCAATGTAATAATATGTGACTTAGTATCTTCAGATGGACAAAATATTGCTGATAAACTTGGAGGAAAATGTATTTTTGTGCCCACTGATGTAAGTATTTAAAATTTTATTTATTTAAATGATAATGAAAATTTTACAACGAAAATTTTTAGAAACATTTCTTGCATTTAATTATCTCAGCAATATAGACAGTTAGGATAAATTATACCGTATTCTTAAATTAGTTTCATAAAATTCGTGGATTTATTTATTTTCTCCCACTGAAACAAAAATCTTCGGATATCGATTTTTTAATTAAACAAGTTAAGCTTTATTAGGAAAAAAAATTTGATCTGAAATGTTTTCTTTTAGAACACCAAGAAATCATATAATTGAACAGCCCGAAAAAAATCTGACACTTTTCCTTGAAGAAACAAATTGCGGAGTTTTAAAGCCCAGTTATTAAAATACTATTAATTTATTAAATTTCAGATTAAAATTATTTATTTCTATAGTAAGAGTTACAGTTACATGCTGAAACTCTTGGGGTTTAAAAAATTCTTGTTTACAGAATTTTTTTATCGGAGAAGTTCTTTCTCCCGTCTTCTTCGCATGTCTTCGTGGTGTAGTGGTCAGCACACTTGACGCGTAACCGAGAGGTCCGTGTTTCGATTTCCGGCGAAGGCGTTGCTCATTTTTTCATGTCTCATGCTTCGAAATAACCTAATGTGTCTACACTGGCGACCGAACTAAAAGGGGAGGTTGATGATGATTCTACCCCACCGGAATTTGGCGATTGGGTCCCCAAAAACCCAGTCGCCCTTTAAAAAGAGGAGTATATAAGGTATTTCTCCCCGCTTCTTCGCCTGCATTCGTGGTGTAGTAGTCAGCACACTCGACGCGTAACTGAGAGGTTCGTGGTTCGATTCCCAGCGAAGACGTTGCTCATTTTTTATGTCTCTTGCTTTTCTTCACAGATAGCATGAGCGTTCTGAATGCACTGAATTCCTTTCCTCCGAAACATCCGCACACGGCAGCACTTAGAGAGATCCTCTTAACGTTAAGCTCCTCCTTCCATCTCGATAAAAGGACACACCGGGCAGAAAGGCAACGAACGAGCGGATGAACTAGCTAAAACCGCAGCTCTCAAACCAGAAATTGACAAGGAAGTTCCGCTTTCCGCAGAAGTTGCAAAAAAGCTCCTCAAGACAACATTCCAAGAGACATGGTCATCACGATGGCAGGAAGAAGAGATAGGAAGATTTACTTACAACATCTTCCCAATACCTCCTCTCAAGAGGCTCAAATGCAACCGACTCTTCCTCCAGGCCTGTACCAACCACGGGAAATTCGCAGCGTTTTACAGACGATTCCTCAGACGGGAAGTCAACTGTTCTTGCGGTTTTCGCGGGGAAGACGCGGACGCACTACATTACCTGCTCTCCTGCCCTCTGACAGAGCACCTCCGACAGCAGTTCTTTCCTTCCAACTACATCACATATCCTGTGAATAGACTGTTCACGGACTATTACTGCAACAAGGGCATCTTAGAGATAATGAAGCAAGTGAATAAAAATAATTATATCCAAGAAACTAAAGATTAATGTAAAATGCAGAAAGGCGGCCTAACCGTCAGATTTATAGCAATGACTAGGATGACTTCCTAACCCTGTAGTGCCATTAACTTAGTTTGGCGGAACAGGTTAAGTAAAGTGACCAATATCTACTCTGCTTCGAAATAACCTGACGTCTCTACAAAGTTACAATCACTGTCTTGTTTCATGCATCTTATTCTGTATAAAAGTGTTTGATGAAGTTTAAATTTTTATGTTATTCTACACATATAATAAATTTAATTTTTTATTATAATTTTTTACTGTTCCATTAAAAGTGCCCATATTAAATATTTGCCATTCAATGTTAATTACAGAAATGAAACAGGAAATTTAGTAGTAAAACAAGTGAATAAATTTTCCCAATATTGTTTGTTGTTTCCGGTTAGATTAACATTTTATTTATTACATTTCAATATTGATGATCAAAATCTATACTAAGTAGGAGGTTTTAATATATTTCTAATTGTAATTTTAAATTAAGGTTATATAAACTTCAAGGACTGTAATTTCAAATTAAGGTTTCAAATTTCGAGGACTGGCTATATTTTTGGTTAGTACACGCAAAATTTACACTATGTACAGAATCAAATTCAAATTCGAAAACTTAAACGGGGAAGGGAAAATTTGAAAAACTTGTTTGTTTTCAAGAAACCATATCCTGATGATTTTTCTTAATTATATTGCATTATGCAGTTTCCTTCATTCCAATTCTTCTTATTAGCATGCACATTTTTTATTTACAGGTCACTGAGGAAAAGGATATTCAGGAAGCCTTAAAAATAACTAAAGCAAAATTCCACAAATTAGATGCTGTAGTAAATTGTGCTGGAATACTTAAATACGAATCGGTATATAATTTTAAAGAAGATGTTCCCCATTCCTTAGACGATTTTATGAAAATAATAAAAGTAAGTAGTTTTGTTTGAAACGAAAAGAATCAAATAGATTTCTACCCAGTTTTGAAAAAGAGAGGCATTTTCACAGAACTCTAAATAAAAAACTTTAACTAAGCTATCATTCTTTTTGTGTATGTGTCTATGAGTAAACTTTTGAAAGAAAAATTTATTTCATTCTCAAAGAGAGATTTTTATTTTTAAATTACAGGAATAGTAATAAAGTAAAACTTTCTGGGGAAAGAATACTGCTATAATTCTTTCCTAATATTTTAGGACACTAAAGAAATACTTTATAACTGATTAGATGCAGGCAGTAGCGGCTCGTAATAAGCACTGTGGAACTGCAGCACCCCCTATTTCCACTTATTATTATTTTTAATGTTTAATATAATGAGCTCTTTTTTCTTTAATTCTTTCTTTACACTTCTACAATATATAATCCTTAAACTTAATGTCAGTAGCCATCCTCCAGTTTATGAAAAAGGTACGAAAGTTTTTGTATGGAACTGCGCGCTTCACAGTTCTAGCGGTGTGGTGCTTGACTGTTCTGCGGATGCGCACACAGAAAGCAGCACTCGAACCAGGGAGAGAGAAGAGCACTGCCGCTTTTGCAGTGCCGTTATTTTTTACTGCGCGCGTGTGATATTTGGCTGTTCTGCGCATGTGCTCTTAGGAAGCAGCATACGAGGCTAAGAAGAACAAGAGCTCTGTCGCTCTTGCTCTGACGAATCTGGAGTGCCGTTGGGAGCTGTTTTTTTTTCTCCGCGTGTGCTGTGTTTAAAAATCATACACCATATTCTTGGTTAGATTATTTTTCAGCTATTCTATTTGATTCATTTTTTTCGGTTCTTTTATTTTAAAGAAAACTTTAACCATGTCCTTGCATCCTCAAGTAATAAATTCTGTGACTGTAAGTGAACTTCAAGAGCTTTCGTTTTCACAGCTGTCTCTCCATGAGAAAATTACAATTAAGAAAAGAGGTCATTCAACACCTGATATTCTAATATGTCAGCCAGGCATAAGCAACAAGAAGAAATATATTCGTAGTTTCAAATCTAAATGGTACCAACGGAAAAATTGGCTTTGCGGTTGTGAAGTAAAAAATGCTCTGTTTTATTTCCCGTGAACGTGGACAAAAGATGGTTTTAAAAATATAAACAAAATGAAAGAAAAAACTGAGAAGCATCAGAAATCAAAGAAGCATGTTGATAATGTAGTTTCACTGTCACTTTTAGGAACCGTTAGTATTAAAGAGAAACATAGTGACGGATACAGACTTCCAGTCAATCAGCGTAACATAAAGGTTAAAAAGAACCGTGAAATATTGTGCAAAATAATAGACTGCATTTTCATTTGCGGAAGCTTTGAAACTCCCTTCGTGGACATGATGAAAAAGACGATTCAGTAAATCCAGGGGTATTTAGAGGATTAGTAAATCTTGCGTCTAAATTAGATTCAGATTCGAAGAATCATTTGGAAACTAGTGCAGTCTTCAAAGGTATTTCTAAGACCATTCACAAGAGATACTTGTCTGCCTATTTCAAATATACCATAAGGAGATAAGGACGGAAATTAGGAAAACTTGTATTTTAATGGCTGATGACACAACAGATGTTTCGGAAAACACTTAGATGGTCCTTGTTCTACGGCATGTGTTGAATGGAGAAATATTTGAGCGTTTCCGGGGATTCTTTATTCTAGAAAATCAAACTGCAGATGGCATATCAAAATGTATTTTAGAACAATTGGACATAATCCTTCAAGGAAATGAACAAAGTTGATAGCTCAGACATTTGGTGGTGCAAATGTCACAAAAGGCAAAAAAGCTGGAGCTCAAGCAAAAATAAAAGCAATTTATACTAATGCACATTTCATTCACTGTTATGTACATCAACTTAATTTTATAATGAGAAATGCAGCAAATATTTCAAGAAACGGAAAAATATTTTTTTCTAACTTTCTGGTTATTCCAACATTCAAGGTCACCGCAACATGTGTCCATTCTAAGGAAGCATATGGCCGTTAGCATTCCACGTCCTTCCTCTACAAGGTGGAACTTCAACATACGGACCATAAACACAGTTCATAAAAATTTGCAACCTTTAAAAAATTGCCTTGCTGAAATTCAGTCAGCATCAAATGCAGATTAAACTATTGCAGAGGCAACAGGAATTTCAAAATATCGAAATGATGATAATTTCAAGTTTCGGTTAGAGCTTCTTTATCAGATTATGCCTCATGTAGAAATAATATATAACCAAATGCAATTCAGAGAAATTAGTGTGTTTAAAGTTAATGAATATATAACAAATTTCAAAACTGGTATTTTAGAATTAAGAAACTCAAAGTACTGTGAAAATTCTTCAAAGACACTTATGGTAGAAACTAAGGAAATATGTGACTTTATATGTATTGTTATAATGGAAAGATATTCTTCCACTAAACACTTAGCAGCTGCTAAATTGTTCAACAAGAAATGCTTTACTAGTTTTCGGAAAGAACATGTTGCAGAATAAATAGTACTGACCACTGAAGCATATCCAATGATTGACAAAGAAAAGCTTGAAACTGAACTAAAAGTATTCTATTGTAAGTCTGATATTCATAAATACTGCAAATTAATTGATCTACTGAAATTTATCTTGGAAAATAATCTAGATGATGTTCTTAGTAAAATTATGAAACTGATAAAAATTTTCTTAACACTTAGTTCCCATGGCTACATCAGAGGTAGAACGCTGCTTTTTAACATTGAAAAAATAAAAACTTTTCTAAGAAGCACTATGAAATCGGAAAGATTAAATGCGCTTGCAGTGCTTTCAATGTAGAAAAATATCCTCAGTTGTCATCCAGAGATCAAGGAGAAAGTTATTGATCTTTTCGTGCAAATTAAAACAAGAAGAATGGATTTCATTTTTAAATGAATAGGTAAAGATTGAACTATAACAATTTAAGTTAAAGTAATTAAGAAATGTTTAATTTCTCTGTTGTAAGATTTCATGGAAGTTTCAAAATAAATTTTTTTGTATACATGTTTCTTTCCCTTTACATAATTTTAAAACAAAGGTTAACATTTTTTGGAACAACACCCTCACTAATTTTAGTTACGAGCCGCCACTGGATGCAAGCATAAAACTGAATTAGACTTGGAAATGTTATTTATTTCCTTAAGTATTATCCGTTTTCTTTTATTGTCGACCAGATGTTCTCTCAAGGTGTTGTTGAAAGGAAGGAAGCATGGTAAACTCTTGGATCTGTTGTTTCGTCTGCCTGTTTCCAGGATTCTTGTTTATGCAATAGTCAATATCTTTTCCATTTGCGAAATCTTCAATAATCGTTACATTCCATTCTCACACGGTGGTTAATCCTCCCGATGTGTGGAAAAAAGTAAAAATAAAAATTTTAGATTAATAAAGCATGTTTTAAAAGAAACAAGAAAAATATCCTTCATCCCAAAATGTTTGCATCAACAAAGGCACTGGGCTGGGAACCCCAAATCTATACCTAGAACTTTTGTTTTATTGATTTTACTACTTTTTACTTACAGCTTCACATTTCCAAGAAGTGTTAACGAAGTTTCAGACTACAGTTTCATTTAATATTCGAAAACTACTTTTTTTAAATGCCTAAATAAATGTTTATTTTTATCAGGTTACTCTCGCTGGCACTTTCAACATTACAGACTTGCTGTTGGGCTAATGGCAAAGAATAAGCCAGATGAAGATGGGCAGAAAGGTGTAGTTATTAATATTTCAAGCTTAGCTGCGTTTGATGGTGCCCAAGAAACATCATGTTATTCTGCTAGCAAAGCGGGATTGGTTGGGATGACGCTTCCTTTAGCCAGGGATTTGGCGTGTGAAGGAATCCGTTGCTGCACCATAGCTCCTGGTAATTTTGATTTTTTAAATTGAATAGTTTTATAAGCTACATTAAAAATTGTTCTACTGTCTATATTTTTTTCATATTTATACAAAATGAAATCTGCAGTACCTAACGTGTTTTTAATCTTCAAATTCTCTAAACATTTGACCAAAAGCAACATGGATTGTGCTCAGTTGGAGATAATTATTCTTACCTCTTAGATTCAGATTACAATGACAAAAGAAAATAAACCGCGAATTTAATTAAGATTTTAGTGGTCTGGTGTACAAATTTGACAACATTTTCCTTACTAAAAACAAATGTGATTAACTCTCTAGAAAGTCTAGAAATGAATCTAATTAAGTTACACCCAGATATTAATCTTATTCAAAGATCTGAAGATATAAATTTGATTAACTTTTACTGGTAGTCAAAAGATAAATATTCTTAGCTATGAGTTTTTTCAATAAGAATAATCGCTTTCCTTGGGAGTACATTTACATGTGAACAATTCTTTTTTTACCCCTCCTACGAATAGATGAAAATAAGTCTATGAAAAGAGCCCGTCTGCCGATGATAATTTATAATTTGTGAGGAAGCAGTTTTGTTCCATGATTATTAATTTTATGAAAATCAAAACTCTATGAGATGTAGCTGAAATGTTTAGTAAGAAGCAGAGGAGTGTATAACAATTTAAATAAAACATTTTTTTGTATGCATCATAGCAAAATATAATAGATGAAAGAAAGAAAACAGGTTTCATTATTTGTTCTCAACTTTTGTCCCTCCTGGGAAGTTTTTATTAAAATTAAGTTACTTAGTGGTTACTTCAATATGTTACAATTTTTTGAATCAATGTTAGTCTGAAAATTTTAATATTTAACTGTCACTGCATTTGAATTGCAAACTGTGACCAATAGAAATTTCTTGCAAATACAAACTTTTAGATTTCAGGCCGAAAATGAATAAAAATTGAAATTTTTTCTTCTGACAAATATACGATTAAAAAGTTTTTAATTTGATTAAAATGCTTTGTTCTGTTAACAGGAAAAAAATCCTTTCCTTTCTACCCCTTTTTTTAATTGCAGCCCGTCAGTTACTTTCAGGTCTTGCATTTGCCTGCGTGCAATTTGTGTTTCAGACCACTTGCAATGTAACTTGAAGAATTTATTATGTTTCAGCGTAGATGGAATGGTTGTTTATATGGGCTGACTTTATATCTTATTTTGTTGAGGACACAGAACAATGTTGCCCTCATGCCTCGTTTCGTGTAGTACAAAACTGCATCATTTCATACAAAACTCGTCGTGTCGTTTCATACAAAATTCGAATTTTCCCCGAATTTCATAAGTAATTTAAAACATACTGTAATAAATCGATCATAAACTGTGAGAACCTTTTGGGAATGTTCAAGTCTTTCCTATGGAACTTCGTTCATCATGGTGAAAGTACGTAGTAGCAATATTATGTCAATCTTACTAGGCTCCTCAGTTCTATAACATCTTATTATCTTATACATTTTATAATATCTTTCCATCTTATTAGGATCATTTAGTTCTATATTAATAATGTGAGATTTTGTGTTATGCGCTTCCTAATTATGGCATACACATACAATACTGCCTTTGCGATTTCATTTAATATTTTTAACATTCTTTCGGCAGAATGTCAAAAAACAAAATGTATGCATTCAAAGGCGATCTTCATGTCGATATTATAAAACAATTTCCTTATTTTCACTCTGTGGCGGTATTAGCATAAAGATATACACTCAACTGAAACTCACACTTTCTGAATTCATTCTGTGGAACATTATTTTAAATTTAATAGTTTTTTATAGTCGCTTAAATGAATAGTCGCTTTTCTGTCTGGTATAATTATTATTAATTTATACCTATCATACTAAAAAGAATACATATAATTCGCCGCAAAAGATATAATGTTAGCTTTTTAATGTCTATTCTGTAGCAAATTATTCATTTTTGACAGCAGATTTACTTCTCGATACATTTTTTTTTAAATTTAAAATACAAAATACAAAATATGATTTTTCAATAATTTATGAAGTCCACCAACTATTCTTTTATTTCAAATCACAGAACATTTTGCAATCCATGGTTGCAATACCTTAATTAAAATTGTTTTTTGCAATCCTAAATTATATTTCCTAAGGAAATTTAATTTATTGCAACTTTTTAGGATTTTTTAAATGCATATAACTGATTAAATATTTCAAGTATAAATGCACATTTACTTTCTAGTGAGCGTGTGTTTAAATTAATAATAACAGTTTTTACTTCAAATATTTTTAGGTGTGTTTGATACTCCACTTTGTAAGTTCGTTCCCGAAGAAGATCTAAAGGAAATACTAAAAAGAGTACCTTTTCCTCATCGGATAGGGAAGCCAGATGAAGTAGCACATTTAGTCCAAGCAATAATTGAAAATCCCATGTTAAATGGATGCACAATTCGAATTGACGCAGCAGTACGCCTTGGATTCTCAAGAAAGGACTGAATTTAATTACTTGGTTTGTTGAAGTAATATTGCTGAACAGGATTTCCAGTTTCACATCGCAGTTATTTGTTTCTGAGCAAAATTCCAAATTAAAAGACTAGCTGATTTGAATTGATACTTTGTACTTGCCATTTCTAAGAAATGTCGTAATATAGTTAGTCATCTAATAATATGCTAAAGTAATTTGATTGAGGGGAATTCTTCGGTTTCATATTGCAGTTATTTATTTTTGATTAAAATATTAATACTTTCTTCGGCTGAAAGTGCTTAAAAGCATCTTGTATTGATTTAAAATATGAAACATATAATAGAATAACATTATCATGACATATGTAGCATGACAGACGTAGCTTATAGAATAACATTATGATGACACATGTAGCATAATATAAAGAATGTGAGTTATTGAATTACATTAATTATTTTGTTTATTAGAGTTATGAACTAATTTCTTCATTCTTTCTGTACAGTATGAAATGTTATTGTTAAATATTAGTATAATTATTTAATTCCAGTTTATTTGAAAGTCATTTTTAATTGCTATTGTCCTTTGCTTCTAAGATGTTCATTTTTCCCAGAATAAATGTCTCTAAGTGCACTTACAATGTCTTAGTTCTTTCGATAAAAACAACGTGGACAACATTTTATATTTCTTCCTTCTGGTTCTTTAATCCACAGAAATCTAACAGCATCTCTGTCTTCCGAAGCTAATGCTATCTGCAAGAATGCACTTTCAATACCAGCGGTCAAGGCAACCCTGTTCCATCTGAATTGCAGAATAAGGCCAACAAATCTGGCGTTGACTTCGGATCGGGGTTCGGACAATCGTTAAGAGAAACAGAGTTTATTACACTAGAAGATACATAAAAAAAATTCTTAATTCTTATTTTTCTAGTTAAGTAATATTCACGAATTACTGCTTGGTGAGGCATATAATAAATTTTAGTTTTGCTTTCAGACATACTGGAATCAACCCCTTCGGCTATTCCTTTTGCAACATATTTCAAAATGATTTCCTTATACTGATTAAGAAAGGAAGGATTTCTTTTAAATTCATTAATTAATTTTTGGAAATATCCTTCGGCAATGCCTCAGTTATCGGATAAAAATTCAACATTTTCATTCCACGGAAGACTGACTTCATAGCGACAATTAACCATTCTTATAGAGCTTTCGAATTCCCTGAAAACCTCAATCTTTAAAATCTTTAAAATTCACAATACTTAATCTTTAAAATTATCACTGCACATGATTCCCAAACTTTCTAAATCTAAAATTACTTAAAAATCTCCGTTTCTTCTATGTTTTCATTTCCAACAATAGTTTTCATTACTCTAATTTTCCTAGAGTTCGATCTTATTGAGGCGTCAGATCCGTTGAACGTATACCTAAGTTTCATTTCCATTCCCACTTATGATCCTGACATTCGTTTTATTTTCCCAGTAATGATAGTCCAAAAAATAATCTGAAGCAATTCACAAAGATATTCTTAACTTTGCAGAATCTAATTTATTGGCCGTTTGTATTTTCATCTACTTACAACAATCGCTAATTTCTTAACCAGGTGCTTTATCTATAGCTTGGGAAATACAAAGAGTCTCGATAGTTCCGAAAGTTATTACTTTCTTCGACTTATAAACACTTCCGAAATTTTCCTTCACACAATTATTCATTACTGCTTTTTTCTACTTTTGACCCTGAAACAAAAGATTTAAACGTTCCTGGCTTATCACTTCCAACTTTAATTTACGAGATATCTGTTTATCAATAAAAGTTCTTTCACTCCCTGTATGGAATAACACTTAATTCTTACTTCCTGTTTCCCCTTAGTCAACACACCTATGGCTGTCTGAAAATATATGTTACAACCCTCTCGACTTGAAACGAAATAATTTGATGTATGATTTATATCACCGTTATCAATCTTTATATTGTTTATTTCATTTCCCGGTAAGCCTTTTGTCACTAATCCCTCCTCGTAAATATAATAGCTGTGTTTTTTACCGCACTTCTTGCACCGTATTCGATCGCGGCAAAATCTAGAAACATGCCATTTTTTGAAACAATTAGAACAATATCCAAGACGTAGTAAGCTAGCTTTCCGTTCACTTATAAGTGAAGAATATTCATCTGTAGAACAAAATATACATGTATTTTTAATTGTAGTAGTATTTAACGCCGATGCTGTCTGTAGACGTTTGTAATTCTTATATTTCCTGAACTGCGAAATTTTCATTTTATCGGCTTTGTGTGTCTTGCGAAATAAAAATGTTTTCTCGTATGTTTCTATTTCCTTTTAAGAAACAGGAGTAATTTTGAACAATTCGACGAGTCTTCTTCGTTCATGAATTAATTTTACTAAAATGGGCAAAAGAATTCCACCATGATTAGTTAATTCTATTCCAGTTGTTTCGAGACTTCGAATTTTAATATGTCATGTAATTGTCTCAGTTCCTTTAAGTTCAAACATGATTTCCCAGGCTTTAAGCCTAAAACTTTGTTTACATGTAAACGTACAATAATTTCGGTTTTACCAAATCGTTCTCCTAATTAGTTCAACAGCTAAATCGTAATTATTTTGCATTAGTGTCAATTTATCAATTTTTTATAATTGTTTATTCTCAAGAATCCCTTAAGTAGTTCGATAAAATAAGTACCATGTTCGCTTGGGGACTAAGCATCGGAGGTCCTACGACAAGCTGACCACTTGCCTAGGGTATACTGATGGACTCTAGGGCCCAAAAGGCCAAAAAAGCAGAAAAAGGGCACTCCAGGCCGTGGCCCATTAGGGATGTTGCGTCATTGAGTTTAGTTTTTATTCTCAAGAAATCCAACTTCAAATTGTCCTCCAAATCCATGCCAGTTTTCATATTTGCCATCAAAAGGTTCTATATTTTATTTCGGCAGTTTGACATTACGATAATTAATAGTTACTCTTTCTTCAGCAATTCTAGAGGATTCCACTGTGTGCATCAATTTTACTTTTGTTTTCACGTTTACGCTTAAAGTACCTTTCTAGTTTCGATTTGGAACTCGTAATTTTTTCGCGGTATTCCTGGCTTGTCAGAACATCAACTTCAAGCATTTCTAAATCACTTATAATGCTTCCTATGGTAGAAACTAGCCGATAGATCTGATTAGCTTTTTCTTCTAACAGATATTTCAAATCATCATAATCAGTATTGTCCCCTTCTAAATGTGTCATTTATTTTATTCGCAATTTTAGTTAAAGAAGTTCGAATAGTTTTTCTTTTACTATTTAACTTTTCTAATTCGGTTGGTTGTGCAATTTTCAATTACTACAGCTCCCGGTAGTTTGGCATCATAAAACAAAACAGTTATAAATTAAAGCTCTTACCTGGTTCTTGATCTTCTGAACTTCGGTGAGGGTAATTGAAAATAATTTAGATTTTAATCCTTTATTCATACATTATAACGAAAGACAATTCACAGTTGACAAAACACATCTTACACATCTAGCTACATTCTAAAAACTAAACAAAATAAAATCGAATTTCATTTCTCTTGCATCGAAATTGATGAGCTGATTTCTCTCACTCAACTCTGAAACAAATTCATTTTGTTTTTCAAAATAAATATTACAAGCAAACTGAGGGATTAGCCATGGGAAGCCCCCTCAGTCCCATCATGGCTGATATCTACGTGCATTATTATAAGTCAAAATTGTTTGAAACTTTAAACTTCCCGATATGAAGTGGATACTTTTACCCTGTTTGAAGGTAATAAAGATGATTTAAATAAAGTTCTTTCAGCAATGAATTCCATTGATCCTGCTATTCAGTTCACTTTTGAGCTTGAGACTTGCAATTTTCTTCCGTTCCTCGACATTCTCGTCACACGTAACACATCCAACTTCAGTTTTCCAACTTCAACTACGGTTTACCATAAACCTCCATCGGTTTGCCTTCCACCACACTTCAAATCATGTCATCCGACTAAACAAAAGTTAGCTTCATTTTATTCGTATGTTTTCCGTGTTCTTCCAAGTTTGCTCCTCCAAACTATCTCTCGATGAAGAACTAAATTATTTAAAAGCAATAGCTATTGACAGGGGCTTTTCACCCAACGTTATTAATCAAGCAGTTAAAAAATTCTCATCTCAACACACCAAAAGGCAGACTCTTGTTTTAGGATATTATAAAAATCTGTTGTCATTCCCTTCTTTCCATCAATTAGCTATAAAGTTGCACTTATTTTACAGAAATTTAACTTTCGGGTCGTTTATTCACCCATCAATAAAATTCCGAGTTCCATACTCAAAGACCCCATTCCGGATATGAATTCCTGGGGTATTTACAGAATTCCTTGCTAGTGTGGTTTAATTTACACTGGCCAAACTAAGAGAGCCTTAAAATTTCGCGTTAAAAAACATGAGGCATATGTTAGAAAAAAGGAACACAGAAGTCTTCTGTTGCCCAACATTGTTGGTTCGAAAATCCCACTTTCAATTTTTCTGCTGCCAAAATTATTCAAAAAACATCTTCTATTGGTGAACTAGATTTTCTAGAGGCATTTCACATTAAAAAAATCTTTCTGTTCTAGTTAACGACCCTAATTCCAATTAAACGTTGTCTTCAGCCTTTAAAAAAATTATGTTTTAGTTCTAGTTTCATCAACAGATGGCCCCAGTAGCTTGTCTCCTGTCCAGGCTTTCTTATTTTATCTTACTTAATAATTATATCTTATCTCGTTCATTTGCGCTTTTGCAGCTGAGATGGTGATTCGGCAAGACCATCGAAACTAGTCCTGTGAAAATTTGAAAATACAGTCTTTGACAAAAAAAAAAGGCACACCAAGAAGGAGTTATCCGAATGGGACGAAAATCGGTAGAAGTCATGCACATATACAGAAAAACGAATGATTACAGTTTGAGAAAAATTGGATGATTTATTGAAGTGATAGAGCTTCACAAAGTGAAAAAGTCAGTAACGCGTTTATCCACCTCTGACCCTTATGCAAGCAGTTATTCGGCTTGGCATTGATTGATAGGGGTTGCGGACGTCCTCCTGAGGGATATCGTGCGAAATTCTGTCCAACTGGCGCGTTAGATCGTCAACATCCCGAGCTGGTTGGAGGGTCCTGCCCATAATGCTCAAAACGTCTTCAATAGGAGAGAGATCCGGCGACCTTGCTGGCCAAGGTAATGTTCGGCAAGCAGTAGAAACATGTGCAGTGTTGTTGCGGGCATTATCTTGCTGAAATGTAAGCCCATGGTGGCGTGACATGAAGGGCAACACAACGCGCTTTAGAACTTCGTCGACGTACCGCTGTGCTGTAAAATTGCGACGGATGACAACCAAAGGGATCCTACGATGAAATTAAATGGCACCCCAGACCATCACTCCTAGTCAACGGCCTGTCTGCCGGAAGACAGTCAGGTTGGTATCACACCGCCGTCCGGGACGTCTCCAGATTCGCCTTCGCTAGTCATCGGGGCTTAGTTCAAAGCGGGACTCATCACTGAAGACTATTCTACTGTGGTCAGTGACATTCCAGTGCGAATGAGCCCGACACCATTGCAAACGAGCTTGACGTTGTACAGAGGCCAACGGTAGTCGGCGCGTCACCCCCTTTTTGTGAGCCGTCTATGAATCCGCTCTGACGATTGCTCAGTCTTCACTTTCTGTCGTTTGTCTAGGCCTACCGCTTTCTTCTTGACGCTGTGTGCGGCCATGGTTCACCCATTCCTGCCAACATCGTCTAATACTCCTGCTCAAATGTCGAGCTATTCGCCGATAAGGCCTACCGTCTTCTGAGCCCAACTACACGACCTCTCTCAAATTTGAACATCTGCGCATATCGATCACGCACCTGTATGCGAGTCATAGTTACTGTCTACCAGAGTACACAGAATGAAATTCGTGAAGAATTTATGACCTGGAATCTTAATTTCTCCCCTTAAATATCCTACCAGTTGCGCAGATCAGATGCGCTGTAGTGACAACAGTTCATTCATTGCAGCCAAAATGTAAAATTGTGCATTTTCCGTCGAAACCTGTATGCATATCAATTTGTGTCCAATTTGCTTTATATCTTCTCGATGCGTCGTGGTGCGTCGGGTTTTTTTTTTTTTTTTTTTTTAAAGTGTGATTTGACTTCTAAATTAATATTTATTCGGCGTGTTATTGTATTTTAAAATAAAATCAGTTCTGTGTTCAAATTACCACTATCGCCATCTATCGGCTGAGTTCGCAAAAAGAAATTTTTCAACTTCAAGCAAAAACATGAAAAATATTTTTTCAAATTGTGTAACTTGTTTATTAAAATCTAAAAATATATTATAGCTCTAACTCACAAATGACTTAACGTTTATAGATAAGAAATATATATACATAATTGTTTAGTTATGAACTCAGGAAACGCCAAATCTGTTGAATCACAGATATTCGTGATTACAGTGCTCTGATACGCCAAGTAGTAGATGAAAAATAGAAACATAAAGAACGTTATTCTAACTGCCAATACTATGTTGTTTGTGGAGCACGTTGTGAGCGAAAAATATTGCTTATTGCAAAAAATGTCGCTCTTAAACTGCTTAACTATCGAAAACTTATTGATGATTATTGCAGGCAGTATGCAAAGCTTAAAAACTACAGACCGATACAACACAACGAAAAGATACGTTTCGTTGTGTACCCCAATATGTAAGTCACGAGCTTGCAAGAGACCTATGCTTCCTTCGTATTCTTGGTTCAAAGAATATGAACTAAGGTAGTGATATTATAAAGCGACGGAAGGATTGGATTCGGGTATTGCGAATTGGATATTATGTGAAAGTGTGCTCGTGTATATGTGTGTGGACGTGTTTTGAAAGTAAAGAACATGAATAATTGTGTACTGAAATATAAATCATTATAGCTCATTCATCTCTTAAATATTATTAATACACACACATATTAGTTTTTATGCATATTTTATCAGAAGTATAAATTCTGCTTCAATTAATGCGAGCAATGATTTTAATGAAAATTTATAATATGAAACTCATAAAAAAAGAATTAAATTTTTCAACATTAATAATAAGTTTTGAATTTTAAATTCTTGTGATGCTGAAATTTCTATATCAATGACTTACTCTTAAACTGCTTAGAACAATTTAGAGTAGTTAAGGATGTTTTGCATAAGCACATTCCAAGTTCAGAGAGATTATCTGTTATGAATAATAGTATAAAAAGTAATACAAATATCTATTGCATTTCCAATATAGAACGATACGTGCTAAAAAATTTCCTATGGGAAGATATGTATATCAACTACTGTTACCTATTGGACAAAGTTAAATTAGATGTTTTTTTTTTATCTTTTGTAGCAGTATTCTTCTCTTTGAAGTAAATGCTAGTAGTAAAAAGTTTTTTTTTTTTTTTGTATTCATTACTTAAATGACTATCTCCAAAAATACATTTCCTATGCTTGGAAAAATTTCTTTACAGTGCAAATTAGCTGATAGTGAAAGCACTTTTTCTCACTGAAAGTATCAAATTGGCACCATTTTTGAGAAATGTTTTCCTCGTGTTGTCCCATAATGTAAAAGACAAAGTATCCGTTCAGTGATAAGTATTGAAAGCGGGGAGAAAATTTTATTTCTCAGTCATTATTCAAAATATGATTGCATATTGCATACAACCATTAACGTTTATTTCCATATAACGTTGTAGATACTGAAACAGTGTGTACAGACATTTGTGTATAGATATGTAAACATGTGTATATAGATTATACAAAACAGTGCGGTATGGAAAAGATTAATATTGTGAATTTTGATTAAGATTATTTATTCTTGTGTGGATTGGAATGGACATAGTGATTTCATATACAGCCATTCAAAGATGATGAAGTTCATATAATGTAATTAATAAACAGGCTTATTGCAATTTATTCTTGAATTTTTGACTCATGAATTCATTCCTTCATTTGGCGTCAACGCTGTTATCCGAAGGCTATCCAAAGTTACTAATAAAAACTACATTAAAGAAGCCTAACTGGCTAAAAGGCAAATTAAATTACTCTTAAAGCTAATATTTTATTTTTAAATGCTTATGTTTTGCTTGAAAATAGAAAAAGCTTTCAATATAATTTATGTAATATAAATTAATTCTATGATTTTTTTAGTATATGTCAATTCAATATAATTTCTATAAAAAATAAGGCACTTCTGACTGCACGCCTTTTCTTGAAATTCTAAGTTAAACACATAAAACACAAATGAAATCATTTGTTTACAATCAGTAAAAATAAACATTAGCAACATCAGTAAAATAAAAGTCAGTAACATAAAATAAATTAGTAAGATAAAGAACAATAAAATATACATTCAAATGAACTACCTCGTTAAAGTACAATAAAACAATGACACTAGTACTTGTAACAACCAGTAGCTCCTCCTTTATACGAAGGAGAATTTTTTTTCTTTTTTTTTTCTTTTTTTAATCTCACCTTTCTCAGTAACATAGTATCGTTCGATTTCTTGGGCGAGACCACTATAGAATTTGTCTTTCAAACCAAGAAGCTAAAATTTCTAAATTCGACTTTTTAAGTAAAATTCTCTGCATTACTAAATGATCCGCTTTTAAAATTCTTTCTGCTTCAGCAGTACAGCGAGACCTTATACCTCCTTGAATGAAATCAAAAATTTCAGAAAATCATAGAACTCCATTTCGGATGCGTAAGGTCAGATACCGCTCTTTATCCACCTCGCTAATGTCTGACCGTTCTTTATCCGCCCCGCTAAAGTCGGAAAGCGCCTTCTATAGGAGAACTGAATCGCGTATACCTCTAAGTAAATCACATTTCATACTCGCAGTCAAGCTAAGAAATACAAAATTATTAATTCAGCAACTACATTCTGAAAAATTCTCCGTATCTAGTAAAAAAATAATAGTACATTTCTTCCCACAAATACATTCTTATATTTTTAAAATATAATGATAAATACAAAGAAAGTACATACACTTTATATATAATTTTGTACTGAAAATAATACTATAAAATAATACTACTAACCCATACTATCAGAAATTCAGGAAAAAAACAACTCACTGCCCAGTTTGCCTAAAAAAATGAATTCATTTTAAATGAATAATTGCATTTAAAATACTATTTATTTAAGCAAAAAGTGCATTAGAAATTTTAATTTCAAGTTGCAATCAGGAGCAATAAAAGCCACAGCAATACTGGCGCGTAGATTTCGAAAATACGTCTCTGCACAAATAGTCCGACATTTAGCTTTCCCACTGTGCTAACGTATCTGCAACCTCCAACCTCCAACCGGTTCCAGCATTAGTGTCACGTGACTGCTGGTCGAATTCCGAAAGTCCGAGAATACTTTACATTCATTTCTACGGGACGAAAGACGACTGCTCTGTTTTGTAACATAAAATTTAAGAAAAAATGGTTATCCGCTGCAGCGCCTATGGATGTAAAGAAAGTTTTGTAAGAGGAGGATCTGTAACCTTTCATAGGTTAAGTTAAAACTGCATGATTTATTATTTTATTTTCAGTATTTTTGTTATTTTACGATCTCTGTTGAATTGGTTGGAAAGTTTCAGCCATATTGTATAGGAAAATTGCCGCTGTATATGACATTTTCAGCATCAAAATGTATTAAATACTTTGACACTATTTACTGGAACCACCCTTTACAAATAATTGAATTTTACATTCTTTTTCCTTGTACTCGGTTGAAATAGAAAGCTGCACCAATTGGCGTTAACCTTTTTTCGCCAAGTCGTGCGCATTTTGGTTTCGTAAACAAGTACTGCCAGCGATAAAGCAAGAAAAGTGCTATTATTATTATTATTAAATTATTGAGAAAAGATTGTTTACTTGGTTAAAAAAAAAGCTGAAAATCTTCATTCATGCAATATTTAACATAAACATTTAAACAGCATTATTTTAAAAATCAGATTATTTTTATAAAGCTCAGTGATTTATCATTATTTTCTATAAAATCAATTTAAAATAAAAATAATCTGGACTATAATTCTGTCTCATCTACGATGTTGTTGGAAATTTATCATAATTGAAAAAATATGATGTGAAAAATTTACAATATTTTAAATAATAATTATTTTTAAAAAAAGGAGAGAGAGAGATAATTTTTAACTATATTATCAGTTTGTTTTCTTTAATCCTAATGATAAATACTGAGTTGAAGTTTGTCATCTTTTGATACATATTCAATATAAAATATGTGTGTTAATAAGATGTATTGATACCCCCATGACATACACATGAGTGTGGAAATCAGTAATTAAGATTGCATTATTTTGTTCCAGTAATATAATGTCAAGAAAAGGCAGTTATTTTTCAGTGTTATACGCACAAAAGGCGGTCACAACAACAACCCTACCGGAAAACAATTTAACGCAGCATATGTTCGCTTACTGATGCACCATCATATAATGATTTCAGGTTGTGCAAATTGCATTGTTTTAGATGATACAAATATTTTAAATGTAAGCAGTTCCACCAATATATACTTGGAGTCGATTAATTTCAACTCTGCAGATACCTTTAAAGGAGATTTTGATTTTTTTGAGAACTGTGTTATTGAAGATCATTCTTTTGCATTAACAAGCTGTAAACAATTCTCAGACTTTGTTAGTGATGTTGTTGTATACACTGCAGGTAGTGTTGTTAAAAAATTGAAAAATGCATTAAAATGGGATACTTGTATATATTCCCTAGCTGATAGTGGTTTAACGGTTGATTATACACAAAATAAATTAGTAGTTAGAAAAAATAGGGTTGGATTAACAGTTCCATCTGCTAATGTTGGGAAGATATGTAGAGCAGCTGAGAAATCCTTTCGAACCACCCAGGTTTCTGGTAAACTTAAACAAAAAAAAACATTATGGCTTCATTAATTTCAGATAGTGTTAAATGTGTAATAGAAAACTTTCCAAATAGATTTTTAGGCATGCCTGAACATATTTTAAATGATGATCCTTTAGATAACCATAGAAGTTCTTTGATAAAAGCCATTCTGTTTGAATACCTGAAAATACGACTGTACTATGCAGGTAAAGTTGAAACAGAAAAATTTCAGAACAGAAACGTTAGTAGTGTTAACACAAAAATTACACTTTTTAAGGAACAATAATATTTTATTAATTTAAAAAAGGAGGGAATCAGATTTATTCAGCGTTTTACTAGCACCTTTGAAACTCTTTTATATAACTCACACTACATCTAAAAGATTATAATTTAAAATATGTTTGGGTCACATTTCATAATTTACTTTTTGCTAATTCTAAATCAGGAAATGAGGCGAAAATTTGTGTACTAGTGTATCTTAACTAATAATGCATGATTTAATCCTATTTTTTTTATTTAAGCTAATACATAAGAAGGATCTGGTAAAGCAGGAATAAAGTGGCAGTGAAATGAAACTTACCAAACATTATAAGTAAAAGGAATAAAATGGTATTAACTCATAATATCAACAGATTGCCTATACGTAAAAGTGCCACTTATTTATAACTTAATCACCTCAATATTTGATTGCAGAGTTTTTGCGTTCATAGTAATATTTGTTTAATTTAAGATTTTTTAAAAACCTTTTCCTCTAAAACTATTTTTTAGCAACATAAATATATCATAACTATGGAATTTTCTTTAACTTATAATGAGAATCAAGTGTGTATTGATTTCAGAATTAAGTGTGTATTAAGATTTTTAGTAGAGTTAATTTTTTTAAAAAATCCTTGAAAACAGGCCTTAACTTTTTGTTGTATACAAGCAATATATATATATAGTTTGTCAAAGAAAACCATCAAAACTACATCTGAGTGAACTTTTTCAGGTTTGAACGAGGCTCTCACCATTATATTTTTACTGGTTTTCACTTTCTGTTCATAAAAGCTTTTCTTTTCTGCGAAACAGTCAATTTTATTTAAGCACAATCAATTAACAAATGCAGCATTTGTTAAAATAAAAGCATGTATTTTTAATTTGTAGTTTTTATTTTATTTACACTGTTTTATGTATTCATTTTTTGAAAATAAATATAATATTCTTTATATACCTATAAAGATTTCCATGGGTTTACAAGCTAATTTTTTAAAAAAAGTATACCCTCATAGATTCCATCTCAATTTTTTATTATTTATTTTAGATTTTCTTCCTAAAAATTAAACCTAAACAACGGGGCAAATAATTTAAAGCGATTATTAAAAAACAGGTAAAATATTCCGAAAAGAAAGCGTTAAGTTATATCTAAAAATAATTGTAAAAAATCTAATAACCTAATTTGAGATCGGTATCTGCCGATTGCTAGGAGGCAGAAACAAGAAAACACTTCCCGCCATATAAAAAGCGCGTCCATGAAGCTATCACTCCCCATGAGCGCCAAGACCATAAGTCACGTGGTATATGCGGGCCCCGGCCAGCAGACGAATTCCCTGTAGAACGAGCCGTCTACTTCTTATATGAAGTCGTTGGTGCTAACCGTCGAACGGGTGGACACTCCATGAAGAGGAACAGAGGATCTTCAAAAATTGACCCTCAAAATCATTAAAGGCCGATACTAAAGGCTCTAAAACGGGCAACACATTCATGCGCCTTTTCTGAAACCTAATGTGTCACGTGTGGAATCTGACAGATATCTGAGACCCCGACGAAGGAAGTTTACCCCTCACGTGACCGGATATGTACCGCCTCAGGGCAAGTAAATCTCAACACTAGTAGTATTGCCGAAATAGGGGTTATTGTAATTGGCCGTTTATCGCCTTACTGGTTTGTTTTGGTTTTACGTTTACGGATGGTAGTAATTGATATGTGAATGGATTTATGTGACGTGCAATGAATACTTATCTCTTCTCTTTTGTTTATGTTTATCGTTATATAAATGCATGCATTAAAGCTAATCAATCTGTTAAAAAAATATATTAGATATGTGAAATTATTCATGCATTTCTCTGCACATGGACAAGTAGAAATATTTAGTATTTCTGGCATATATATATAATATTTGGAGTCTGCAGTAGTTTTTAAAATATATGAAACTTTAAATATTGATAGCTATGAAAGTAGATTGAAATCTATGTTGGTACAGCTTGAGTATAGGACCCCATTGGCGATTTTCAGCTTGGCGCACTTTTCGGGCGGTATTTTTCTGGTAACCCAGCGAATTCTAGTATACTCCATTTCGGCAACCCTGTCTGTATTTTCACTAAATCTTGCAAGGAGCAAAATACTGATGTATTAAACAAATTTCTAGAAATTGTAAGGGACATAAACTGGGCAGAGTATAGGATTTTTTTGTAAATTTACCATGATTTTGTAAACTTTACTAAATTTTTAGCATTTCTTTACTTTATTTTTAATGTAAACATGTATTCTGAACTTCTGTTTTCAGTTTTACAACTTAAAACTTGCATTTTCAATATTACTGCTTGAAATATGCCTCCATGTACCTGTGTATTTTCAAACTCTTCTTTCTTTTTAATTTAAACATGCATTCTTAACTCCTATTTTCATGTTTTTAATTTAAACATGTATTCTGAACTCCTATTTTCAGTTTTACAGCTTAAAATTTGTATTTTTCGTATGACTGCTAAAAATATGCCTCCACTTATTTATTTATTTTCAGTTTTACTATTTAAATATATATTCTAAATTTGTGTTTAAAATTTTTCTTGTTAAAATGCGCATTCTAACTTCTATTTTCAATTTTAACTGCTTTTCTAAGGCTAAGCTTGTATTTTCAATATTACTACTTAAAATATCCCCCCACTTACTTATGTACCTTCAAATTCGCTGTTTAAACATATATTCTAAATTTTTTTTTCTGGTTAAAACGTGCTTTCTAACTTGTGTTTTCAATTTTAACTGCTTTTCTATGGCTTGGCGACATTTTTACGTCGCCAAGCCAAAAAATCGCCAATGGGGTCCTATACTCAAGCTGTTCCATAAAATTAATACAGTTACAGATTTCTGTCCAGAACATACATCTAATGGATCATAAAACTTGAACTTCCTTTCTTTCGTATAGACAACTAATAAAACCCGATGGTTATTATTAATAAGAGCTGGAATGAAAACAAACTTGGAACACAGCAGCTTATCTGCCATAAATTTTGATACAAAATGTCTGACTGAAATAAAACTGAATGGATACACATAGTAGCTAAAGAACTTTAATTTAAAAGAACATGATGTAAGAAAGCACCAATTACATTATCAGTTAGTCATCCAAGTTGAAAAGAATTGGAAATTCTAATTTTTAATAATAACATTTTTTGTTTAGGAATAAAAGGATTTAAAGACTTTATATCTGTTAATGTAAAGGGAATGTTACCAACACAGATTTATGAGCAAAAAGCAATTCATCCTACCTTTAGGACCATATAAAACAAATCCCCCTCCCCGAGGTTTATAAAGATACAGAATTGTATGATTCTTTCCCAAGTTTTTCAATCACAATGGAAACTGAATCATTACTACGCAAATGCAATG
>KK115519.1:221080-232184 GCA_000611955.2 Stegodyphus mimosarum
AATGAAAAATAACTTTGAAGTAAACCCATAACTTTAATGCAATTAGCTTCCTCACGCATTAAAATTCTTGAAGCACATTTCATATCTACAGGTACAGTACCTTAATAAAAATTTTTCCGCTAAACAGCCTTGTTATTTTAGTCCATGTTACGATTTAAAAGTATGCTCGTATATTTATACTATGGGCATAAACTAAATGTTTATTACACTGACTAATAAATCGAAAAGACGTCTGACAATCTGGAAAGATACATGGAACATAGTTACCTTTATTGTTCTCATTACAAACTTTTATGAAAGATCAACTTCATCATTATTAACACATTTATTAATTCTTCCAACATCAAACAGTTTAGTGCCTGATATTTCTACTGAAACAGATGAAGCTTTACATTTACTCTTATTGCAGTCTTTTTGTAACCCTCTTGCAAACATCAGAAATATTTAAATACTTAACGTAGACGCATGCCATGACCAAACTGAACAAACATAACCGGAACAAATTCTTGGCTGATTTTGAACTATACACTTGGCTCTAAAATTTATTCTGGTAACCTTAAGCTGCTACAGCGATTTCGAAAGGCATCATGGGAAAAAGTACACTTTTTGTCACGTGATCGGTAAACTTCCTCTATCGGGGTCTCAGATATCTGTAAAACTCGTCACGTGTGTGACTGAGAGGAAGGAGGATAACGAAAGGTGCGGATGCGTTTTGGAGTTGTCCCTAAATTTTTCGTTTCTTAATGTTCTTCCTCGAAAGTTTAGAAAGTTCGAAGCATTTTACCTTTATTTTTTAGCATTGACGAGCATTATTGTTCTCCAATAGTTGTAAAAAGAGAAAATCCTTTATTACGTTTTCCAGGCATTTAAAATGGCTGGAAAACGTAATAAACGTTTTTTTTTTCGGATTAAATCTGAAATCCCGTGGTCAAAGATACGATGTTTCTCCTTCCTTCTTCTTCACTTACATTAGTTTTCACTGGTCATGATTTATGATCTTAATCACTTCGCCTAACTTAGAAAGTCTAAATTTAAGAAAATATTTCTTAAAAGATATCTCTGAAATGAAACTATATTGGGCTCCGGTATCAATGACAGCTTCAGTGGGAAAATTATTAAAAACATTTGCACTATTGGCAGTTCCAAATTTCGTATTATTACAGTATTTAGTTTAATTTCTGAGGCTTTTTCCTTATTCTGGGTTAACTACACCTTCTTCCTAGCACCCCATTTTAGTTTAACTGCCCCCCCTGCTTTTTGTTTGCTTCCTTTCTGCCCCCGCTATTCCCCGTCGCATTTTTTCTTTCCTTTTGAATTAGTTCTTCGGCCCAAACTGCGGTTTTTGTTGAATGGTTGGCCTAAACCTTCGCTCTTTTGACCTCTCAACGTACCGTCATTCGATTTTGGAACTTTGTGACTAACTCAAATAAGTTTTCCAACGATGTTGGATTTCAAAGCTCAAAGTAATCCTGAACGTGGGGTAAAAGTCGCGGCAAAATTATTTGAATGAACTCTTCATCTGGCCTCTTGCCGTACAACATATTGAAAATGTGGACTTTCCGCAAAATAAATTCCGTCAGATCCTCGATTTTATACTGAAATTTGCTGAAAAGCTCTGACTCGAGCTTAGCTCCAGCCTTCATTATGGGGAACGCTTTAATTAATGGATTCTTAAAGTTTTCAAAATTGTAGCTTTTGCTACCAGGCTTACCCAACACGAATTTGCCAATGCATTAATATCACGTAGCACCTGATCTTAAAGGGCGGACGTGGCGAGCATATTCACAAAGCCTACAGACCGTTTCTGCTATTGTTTGCTCTGATTGGTTGAAACAGGAAAAGTAGGGTTACGGAATCTTGTGCTTGGCGACTTTTGTTTTATCGCCTTTGCTATTTGTATATCAGCGTCGCGTATCGAAAAGCGTGTGAAAGTCGGAGAAGAAACCGCAGCTCAACGGTACACAGTACGAAAAAAAAAATTCTCGGACTTCTAGATCGGGGTTTCTAATCCCGTTCGTATCTTTTACGAACTCTCACTGCACGGACTTATTTTTGTTTTTATCCTAACCTTATTGAATGGCTTTATTATTATTGGTTTTTTCGCCTTCGGATGCAGAGTTAAAAATTTAACACTTTTATTTTCTCAATTTTTGTTAAGGGTAATTTTTTTTATTTTTATTTACTGGTTTGTACTCTTTGTAGTAGATACTAGTTGCAAGATTACGATCCAAGATCCCGAAAAGCGTTACAATAGAAGGAGCGTATAATGGAAGAAAATATAATTTTAGTTATACTTATTCATAATTTAAGTAAAAAGAATAGGTATCCGACGCCCTTAAATGTTTATAGAATGTTTTCATTCGGTTTATTTTTTTAATATTCTTTTATTTGTATAATAAATGCGCTATGTAAATTTAAATAACAGACTAACAGAAATGACGAAAAAAACACATATCCCATTTCCATGTAAATACTTTTTCTTGCAAAACAATTATCCTACTTTTAACAGTTTAAATTCATTCTTCAGCCGCAGTAGAACGGTGTTTGCAACACCAGGGTACCTGAGCCAAAGGCTCTACCCCTTGTAGAATTTATTTGGTAGCTACGAAAGATGGTACGAAAGTAACTAGCCAATTAATAAAACAAGTGTCGGAGATAAATGTATACAAATATTTTTTTTAAATTATATGTGTATAATATGAATTACTGGAATAGTTAATATTAGATTAATTAATTAATTTCTAGGAAGCTGGAAAATAGCAAGCTGTATGAGCTGGTGAGGAGGCGAAAAAGCATGATTAGTGATTAGTAAGCACAAACATATCAAGCAACCTGAACCCAAATATATAAATAGAAAGAGAGATGTTTAAAGACAAAATAACATATATGCAGGATGCACAAAATAACATATGTACAGATGAACTATTAATAAGATTAGTAGGTTATTTAAAATATATTCCACACAATTCCCCTTAGCTTTCATTCATAAAATAAAAAAAATTATCGAATGAAATAAACGCTGTTTCTCCTCCCTTTACTGGAAAGCCCACAAGGTATGTTTGGCGTTAATTACGAAGACTGCAAGGCGATAACTCACTATTCCAAGTATGACCGCCAAGCAGAGATTTCGTCCAATGAGAGCAGACCGTAGGAAAATGGTCTGTAGGCTTTGTGAATATGCACGTGGCGATAGCAACCCTTTGTGCTTCTTACAGCGGATGCAGCAAAAAAAAAAACTGAACTTAACTGCTCAAGAAAATTTAAGACAGATGTCTTTCCATCAAAAATTGTTGCTAGCTTCATAGTAGTTGCAAGAGTGTCGACAATAAACCAGAATCCCTTCATGGGCTTCACCGTGGTCGACGGGACTTGCGATATTGAGGGCAAAATGCTAAATAGTGACGTTTCCTGTGACATCGTGATTATTTTTAAACGTTGAGTACCAGTGTAAACTCTATGTCTTTTTGGGAACATAAACTTTTAAAATGACTATTAAAGAATTATCTTCTAGCCTTGTGAAAAAACAGGAATCAGAAGAACGGTGCATGAGACCCTTTTATTCAACCATAAAATTAACAAATGACCTAACTTTGGATGCAAGAAACCAATACTTCTGGCTTAACAGAATAACGTAAGAAATACAAAACTTCAAGGTATGTACCGTCTTTTTCCGAAAATAAGACACTGTCTTACTTTCTTTTTTGGTCCAAAATACGCGCTAGGGCTTATTTTCGGGGAAGGGCAAAAATAAAAGTATATTTATATATTTTTATTTAATATTTACTTTACACAGAATACAGAAATTTAAATTTATTCAATTACAGTCATGTCATCTTCTTCTGAAACATCGTCATAAATAAAATTCTGAATTATATTCTGATTTTCTTCCAAATAAATTTCCTGTTGAATCATTGGTCCGAATCTATCATGTCTTGCGATATAGCTATCGTTAAATGAATACTTCTTGTCTAAGTAGCCTGTTCGTAGTGCATTGGAAACATCACTATCAGTTATTTTGTCCCATGAATTTTTTACCCAATTCACAACTTCTTGTAAGCCTGGTTTTACAAAATTACCTCGATGATTTCTCACCAGTCTTTTTTCAATATATTCATTGATTTCCATCCGCAAATGATCCTTGAATGGCTTGTTTATTGCAATGTCAAGTGTCTGGAGGTAACCAGTCATTCCTGCCGGAATCATTATTTGATCAATCTTCCTCTCAGCAAGAAATTTTTGCATGTCTTTAGCGCGGTGAGTACTGGCTGAATCCCAAACTAGTAAACCTCTATTCTGACCCCTCAACAGTGGTGGCAGCATAAAATCAACCCACTTTCTTATAACTGCTTGGGTGCACCAGACTTTTTCACTTTCAATGACATAAATTCCTGAAACACGTTGAATCTGGTCTTTTTTACCTTTAGTGATTAAAAATGGCGATACTTTCTTGCCATCTAGACGAATCGCCAAAATACAGGTAACACGTGCACTATCGTAACCGGTAGAAGAAACGTAAATTGACGAAGAAGCCTTGTGGTGAACTGTCGTTTGAGCTCCTTGGCCTAGGAATGCAGCGGTCTTATCCATAGCAATCATGTTGAAGAGTTGGTATTTCGAAAAATCGATGCCATCAACAAAAAGCTTAAACGCAAATGCACGCTTAACAACTTCATTGTCTTCCAGCTTAAATAATGTTGTTGATCTCCTTAGAGACAGTTCATATCGTTTAAGGAAGTTGTCCAACCAGTGTGACGATGCTTTAAATTCTTCTGCGGATATATCAAATTCAGTTGCTGTTTCAAGGGCAAATTTTTTAATATCAGCCCTGCGCACAACCAAAGCCATTGCTCTCCTGCCTGCAATCCATTCCCAGATGCAATCTGCCAACTCAGAAAATAACGGCTGCCGACCTGATCCAACTCTGCGTTTTTTCTCAATTCCTTGGTCCACCAGTTGACACAGGTAATCGTAGTCTGCAGGCCATTTACGAATCATACGGAGATTCAGCATCTTCTCTTTACAGAATGCTACAAGATTTACACCCCTGGAGTCTTCCACGATTCCCTTTTCGTACTGGACGGAATAGCTCTTTCGTTTTGTACTCATTTTAACTGGGGTTAAAAATTATTATTATTAACTTTATTTTTAAATAAAATTTCGTATGAGGAAATAATCAGACTTACAAGACTGAAATGAATGAACGTTGTATACCTGCACTGTCGCTCAATGTAGACTGCTGCCTTATGTTATATTTTTAAGATAAATTCCAAGAATGAATTTGAAACAAACTGTAGAGGTAAACAATTCATTTTTCGGAATATTTTGTTTCAAACATTTCTCTGAAATACGAGTATTAGGAAAGCTAAACGTATTAGCTTTCCTAATTTGTTTCAAACTAATTTGTTTTTTGTTTCAAACATTTCTCTGAAATACGAGTATTAGGAAAGCTAAACGTATTATTACTTAATAAATCAACAGCATTTTTTAACAAATTTTTTTGTCACATTATTTTAACTAGGGATTATTTTCGGGGGATGTTTTATTTTATAAAAAGTTCCGAAAATCACGATAGGGCTTATTTTCGGAGGATGTCTTATTTTCAAAAAAGTTCCAAAAATCACGATAGGGCTTATTTTCGGAGGATGTCTTATTTTCAGAAAAAGACGGTAGATTAGCCTAACGGCTCGCAGAGCAGAATACTTTAACGCGCAGCAAGAGCTCTGAATTGCAATAAACCGTCGAGACAAGCCTAATGGCTAGAACGCTGAGCGCAGTTAACGCAAGTCGCTGATAATCGCAACACAATGTGACCTGGAATAGGCAAAACGTTCTGAAATTAACTTTCCGAAACTATTGCTTAAATAGCACTTCATTCTACCTCTATCTGAATAACCTCTAGCTATCTCATCTGCATTCTGTCATGAAAAGTGTGGATGAAAAGAGAGTAATAGGAAAGGTTTTTCATCTTAAAACTAATTATTAGTTAAAATAAATAGATAAACCTCACAGTTTTTTAAGTGCGACTAAACCTACTTTTTTCCATAGCAGCCATATTTGTTTACATTTGAAATTTGGCAGAATAGTGAATTAAATCAGTTTCTGCCTCTTTAGTGTCTTTTTGACGATTGGGACCGATTGTAAATTTTAAATTTTGTGCACCAAAACTGCCTTTTTGCCCGCTAGGAAATGTGTGAAATATGAATTGTTTCATACATTGGCGGTTAGTTTTAGGCATTCTATACAATGGCTAGGCATTGTATAGAATGCCGGATTTCAAACTTATACATTGTTCAGTAACATATACATTATTCCTTGCCAGTGCAGTTTAATATACATTGGTCAAAGTAAGGGAGCCTTAAAATTTCTCACTAAGGAAAATGAGAAATATATTAGGAAATTGAAATAGAGAAATTCTCTTTGCTTAACATTATTGATAAAAAAAATCAGTTTTTAAATAAATTATTTCATTTTTTATCATCAGCCGGCCGAATAACTTTGTTTCATTTTCTTAATTTTCTGCTCTGATTATTATTGCATGAGCTCAGACTTCTATTTTATCATTTTCATTCCTGCAGCTGCAGAAGAAGGTTATTCAAACCTTCGAAACTAGTCCTGCAAATTTATGAAAATTACGGTTTCATAAATTTGCATTCTTGTTCCCTTAGTAACCCCAGTAACTATACACCTAATTCAATGTACTTGGCTAATAATATATTAATTCAATAATAATAATTAGTCATATGCCATATCCAATAATAATAATACCATATGTTAGAACTTTTCAATTAAATAGCATTATAATAAAAATAGTTCTGAATTTATGTTTTACAGCTTTGCAGATCATTTGTCTTAAATATTCATGCTTAGCATACTTCATATTCAAAACTATCATTTATAAGCTAGATGACAATTCTGTCCTTGTGCAAGAAGGAACTTTTTCATATTCTCTGAGTATTGATTTTATATTTATCTTCTATACTTGAATATTTTATCACAAAATCTATTTTTATGTACGACTATGCAATTTTAGGCAGCTAATAATCTTTCAGCAGAAAAAAATAAAGAGTTTATGTATAGATCACTAAAGTGTGAGACACATTTTTTTTTTTTTTTTTTTTTTTTTTTTTTTAAATTTGCTAGAATTTCAATTGACTTACATATGAATCAAAATCAATCACCTGAGATTTTACATTGAAATCCTTTCTACAAATAATGCACCTGGAAAAAGCATTTTGCTTTCTGGATCCTCTTGATATGCAGGATAGTATTTACACTTACTGATCAATTTAGCATATCAATAAGATAATGCTAATTTCTGGTACTTCAGCTGCCTTGCCTAATTCAAGATATTTTACATCTTTGCTTTTATAACAGCAATGCTTTCAAGCAAAATAAAATATTTTTCTAAAAATTTAATGATAATGTTCTTAATTATTCTTTTTGTGCATTTATTTCTACTCTTATTACAGCTAGTTTATATGTTACAGTCAATGTGATTAATTGTTTATTACAATAATAACCAAGCAAAGCAGTTAAAGTGAATTATTTATGATAATATTAATAATTTTCAACAACAAGTGGTAAATGTAATAATCTTCAACCTCTTCAGATCAAGATTTGCCATTATGCAGATGTATGTTTTCCTCACATTAATGTCTCACTACTATGGAAATGTATGATAGCTGTTTGTTACACAGAAACAAACTTGCAAGTTCAGGTGTTTTTGTTTATTGGCAACAGTTACACTAAAACAGTTTATTGTTTATTTTAGATGGAGATACACATAATTTTTGAGACAGTCCCAAATACCTAGTGTTGATCAGTTTTGACTTTTCTACTTGCTGCATAGTCTTGATATGTTGTTACTTTTGTTGTCAGTTGCTAGCAAGTGAAATGTTTGCACATTCTTCTACTATTTGTAAATACTACAGATCATGATTTAACAATCATTTAGACACGCTCACACTGAAAGAAGAAAAAAAAAAGTTATTTATTTACAGAGCTATTCATTCCAAAATTAAGGAAAGCAACGAGAAGACTTTGGGTAAATTGCCAGATGATCATCAACAGCTATGAAACTGGCAGAATTTGTTAAGTTGAAAATCTCATCTTTCACTCAATGAAAAAGGTCCAATTATTTATTATACCTCTATGTAGAATTTAAAAATAATTCATAAGATTCATATTACTATGAGCCATGGAGGGCAGAACAGAATGATGAAAGACATTAAGAGAGTATAAGAATATCACAGCTGAAATTGTAATGATTCATTTGAATCTGAAACACATCAAAGAAAAAAAGCATTCTAAAAAAGGTCTTGGTAAACCAGGAGTAAAGTGCGAATTAAAATTCAAGGAATCAAACTGATCTCATTGATATGCTCTCATAAGTGAATGGACACCTTACAATGGTTTATCAAAACCATTTAATAAAATTTATTTAAATTAGTGTGTTAAAAACAAAATGAAGAAAGGATGTTGCTTATCATCTGTTGCAGGAGTTCCCAATATTTGGAACACTTTTCAATTTTGAAAGTGGCTGATAACTCATTTAAAAAATTATTGTGGAATGTAGAGTGAATTCAAAATCGTTTATAGAAAGCTAAAGAAGACTTAGTCAGTCACAAGGCTAGTTGAAAGAGGAAACCAAGACACTGACAAGATGTAACTCACTTAGTTTGAAACCAACGATATAAGGAATAAAATTCATTCAATTTAGGAAAAACACGCACATCACTTTGGAATAGATTGCAGTCTATATGAGCTACAGTAGGTTGTAAAGCTAAAGTAGTTTAAGAACCTACTTGCCAGTCAATACTTTGTCAGGATTTACAAGTGAAGAAAATCTTGCTGTATTACGAAGTCAATCTACTAATGATGTGCAATTTCTAGAAGTAATTTGAAATGAGGATTAGGATATAGGTGCAACAGATATTTTTTGTTTAATTCTCAAGGGAAAAAATTAATTTTCCCATTATACTTTTTTTTATAAGTTTTGATGAGGAAAAAAATTATAAAAGGTCAGATATGGGCAAATGCAAAAACAGTTATCTTAGATTAGTTATCTGATTGATAAATGGAGCAGAAGTTTGATCTAGACAGCATTTCAAATTTCAGTATCAGATCATTACCTTTTAGGTAATGATTTTGTATTACATAAAAATAGCAGTTTTGCATGGTTGTTAGAAAAAAAAATTAAAAACAACATACATATTGCAGTAAAAGTATATTTACAGAATCACCGCTACACAAAGCCAAAATAACAAGTCAAAGAACTGCACAAACTCAGTATCTATGCACCGGCAGTTATCACCAAGGGGTACAAGTAAATATACTTTTATCACTGCGCCACTACACAAAGCCAAAATAACAAGTCAAAGCACAAAACTTGGTATCCATGTACACATTGACCTATTTTCATTTAAAAACACATCAGAAAATTGCACAAACTAGGCATTGCACACTAGTGTTGACTTTGTCCATGCACACATCGATCTATATTCACTTAAAAAGTCAAAGGAACAGCCAACTAAAAATATATAATCTCAATAAACTACATTTTAAATCAAACAATGAAATAACATAAATAAGGAAATTCATCTTAGCACTACACAAAGAAAATATCCACTTACTTTATTTGCAAATTTAGTATCTTCAGTCAAACAAAATTCCTTAACAGCCTCCAAACTTCCTTGACTTTGTTAAAAAACTTCCTAAAATTATCTGAACTAGGATCTGTACACTGGCATTGCCACATAAATTCACAAAAATAAGAGTCAAAAATATCCTCTGACATTCGACCATATGCATTTCCTTCCTACAAACAGGACACTCATAATGGCTACTAAGTAAACTTTCATTTACACATCAGTCTTCATGCTTTTTTTCCCCTTTTGTTCTAAATTATACAGAGACTTCAAATTAATCTTACCAGATTCAGACATTTTACCATATAAACCACAAAATAACAATGTACTTCTTACCTTGCTTGTTAAAATCTGACACAGAAACAATCCTTTCCCATCATTCAAATTCACTGCAATCACGCAATTACATAATCATAGGATTTCCATAGCATTCAACTACTCAGGTTACCATGAATAAAACAACTTGGCAATAAATTAAACAACAACTTGGTGATAAACAAAACAACAACTTAGCGATAATCCAAGAGGCACCCTTAAATCTACTCTAACCCATGTTGTTTTCAGTAATTAATTCCCATACTGTTTTTTGTAATAATAAAATTATGACTAAAGGAAGGAACAGCTTGCTGAATTTCTTACAAATACACTACTGAGTTTAAATACATAATTATCATGCACAGATTTAGCCAAATAATTACTAAAATCAATACATTTTAAAAATTGTCTAGAATGTTTCATGTTTATGTTTATCTTTGTGCAGTTAAAAGTAATAACAGATTTTTATATAACAGATAATTCTTTATACTAAATAACCCTTTAATAATACATTTTTCAGAGATATAGAAGTTGAATAAAGAAAAAATATAGTTTGTTTCCAATCTACATGCACCTTCCTGTGTTTTCTTAAAAACCAGAGTTTACATTACAATTAAGGTTTCTCAGCTGAATGATTATAGTCTTCTAAGTACACGCTTGTGCTTCTATATGCTCTGTGCGGTTAAAATGCGCTTTAGCCCACTGCTTGGCGATGTTTTGAAAATCGCCAATTCGGCACGTTTCTGCGAAACGTCTTTGCAATTAATTGCAACCTTCCCGATACGCTCCGCGAAAACTTATTGTAAACAAAACATAGAATTCTAAAGCATAAATTAGTATGGAAACTGTTGCCACAAAAAGATAATAAAATAATATGCAAAACGAACATTACGATCATTAAAATATTTGTCAGTTAGGTTTAAATTAATTATTTACATTTTATGTTGTAATACTTACACATTTTATGCCGTTACATAACCTTCCCGACACGCTCCGCGAAAACGTAACCAAAATGGCATCCAAGAAAGAAGGAATTTTTTTTAAAAGGGCATTAAAATTACAAACGATACCATGTACACACCGTTCCGTTTTAACTTAAAAAAAAATCTGAGAATTGCACAATGTAGGCAACGTACACAAAT
>KK115520.1:0-25489 GCA_000611955.2 Stegodyphus mimosarum
TGTCGAGAATAAATGGTCTGTCGAGCTGAGGATACGTCAGGATTGGAGCAGATGTTAAAGCTTTCTTCAGCTTCTTAAATGCATCCTCACATTCTTTTGTCCAAAGGAACTCTTGCTTGCTCTCTGTCAGCATGTGAAGGGGTTTTGCGATGGAAGAAAAACCCTTCAGGAATCTCCTATAGTAGGTTCAAAGCCCTAGAAAGCTTTTTAGCTGGTGGACAATTTCGGACGTCTTCAGTCTTTTCTTGAAATGCAGCGAAAGGCATTGAAACCCATTCCTGACGCCAAAAAGTGTTGCGTGCGTACGGCTTCGTAATGGATTGAATTCCGGAACCATACCGGGAAGCTTAAAGTTTCAAACAATTCAACTTGTTTCAAACAACTTCCCAGTATAGTTCTGCTACGTAGACGATACGTTTACCCTGTTTGAATGTAATAAAGATGATTTAAACAAAGTTCTTTCAACAATGAATTCCATTGATCCTGCTATTCAGTTCACTTTTGTTGACATTTCTTGACAGATGTTGAGACTTGCAATTCTCTTCCTTTTCTCGACATTTTGGTCGCACGTAACACATCCAACTACAGTACTACGGTTTGCCGTAAACCTTTATCGGTTTGCCTTCCACCACACTTCAAATCATGCCATCCGACTGAACAAAAGATAGCTTCATTTTACTCCTATGTTTTCCGTGCTCTTCAAATTTGCTCCTCCAAGCTATCCCTTGATGAAGAACTGAATTATGTAAGAGCAATAGCTATTGACAGGGGCTTTTCACCCAAAATTATTAATCAAGCAGTTGAAAAATTCTCATCTCAACACACCAAAAGGCAGACTCTTGTTTCAGGAGATTATAAAAATTCTGTTGTCATTCCCTTCTTTCCATCAATTAGCTATAAAGTTGCACGTATTTTACAGAAATTTAACTTTCGAGTCGTTTATTCTTCCATCAACAAAATTCCGAGTTCCATACTCAAGGACCCCATTCCGGATATGAATTTCTGGTGTATCTACAGGATTCCTTGCCAGTGTGGTTTAATTTACATTAGCCACACTAGGAGAGCCTTCAAATTGCGCGTTAAGGAACATGAGGCATGTGTTAGAAAAAAGGAACACAGAAGTCTTCTGTTGTCCAACATTGTTGGCCTGAAAATCACACTTTCAATTTTTCTACTGCCAAAATTATTTAAAACACATCTTCCATTGGTGAACAGGATTTTGTAGAGGCATTTCACATTCAAAAAAATCTTTCTGTTCCAGTTAACGATTCTAATTCCAATCCATCTTTGCCTTCAGCCTTTAAAGAAACTATGTTTTAGCTGTGATTTCATCAACAGATGGCGCCCGTAGATTGTCTTCTGTCCAGGATTTCTTATCTCATCTTATCTGATCATTATATCTTATCTCGTTCATTTGCAGATGAGGATGATGGTTCCGTAAAACCATCGAAACTATTCCTGTAAAAATTTGGAAATATAACGCTCATTTTTGTTGTTTGACTTCTAAATTAATATTTGCTCGCCGTGTTATTGTATCTTAATGAGATTATTAATTTCAATGTAGTTATTAATTGGCTCCTGAAACCATGTTCATAAAATCTGGGAAATTCTGTAGGATCTGATGAAAATGGAGATATAAGTCACAATTAAGTTATTTGCGAGATGTTAAGCTCCTTCTTCTGCTTCTTACTAATACCTCTGATCTGAATCAGATCAGGTCCATAAGTTCATTCGACTTCATGACTTCCAACACCAAATTAGGTCCCTTCAGCGAATCCTCATGCACCAAATCTACACAAATAAGCCGATTTTGTTCACACAATTAAATACACAACTAAGTAGATGTTGAGAGGGTGGCACTGGGCGTAATGGGCAAAATACTTCGGGCTAAACTATGTGTGGAAGCCATACCATTATGCTCAGCTAAGGCTTGCAATGCGCTGGGGTAAAAAAGCTACTTATTTTCTCCTCTTGACAAGGATTAGTTCGCCTAAGAAAAGCATATATTTTGTAGCTTATTCTGCAATGTATAAGTTATTGACCTGGAAGTCAGCTGGTGAACGAAGTTTGAGCATTTCGTTTCGAAATTCAACCGAAGTAGTAACCTGGAGCAAGGGTCTGAGGGGGCGGATTGAGAGCAGCTACATGTCTCCCTAAAGCATCCCAAACGTGCTCGATTCAATTCAAGTCCGGGGATCCAGCTGGCCCCTCTATGCGCATAATTGTTTCCTGTTGAAGATAATCATCTACGATGCGAGCCCTGTGTGGTCTTGCGTTGTCGTCCTGTAACAGAAAAGCATCACCTATTACCCCGGCATATGGGCGCACGTAAGCACCAAGGATGTCATCTCTATAAACCTGAGCATTCACGATTCTTCTTGGAAAGACATGGAAATCTGTGTGTCCACTCATAGAGATGCCGCCCCAAACACAGACACTGCATCTTCCGTATACATCTCTTTCACGGATGTTGGACGGATTATAACGGGTCCAAGTTCCCTCCATATCAAATAACGCCTTCTAGACTAAACCTGGGCGCATTCGTAAAGAGAACAACCCTCCATTGATCAGGCGTCCAGTGGACGAGTTCTCGTTCCCTCTGCAAACGGTCCCTCCTATGGCGTGAAGTGAGCGGCACGCAAATGGCTGGTCGCGTCGCGTACAGAGCACCTTTGTAAAGCTTTTTACGAACAGTTGACGTTGACCCCAAACTTCCGGTGGCTGCAACAAGGGAGGATCAAAGAAGAGTCGGAGTGGCGGTTCTATTTCTGCGTGCACATAATGTCAAATGTCATTGGAACTCGTCGTAGCAGTTGGCCGTCCTTGGCTGAACCTCCTAGATGCCGAATCTGTGGTTTGAAATTGCATCTAAATCCTATGAACCACAGAAGGACTCATATTTAGCAATCTGGCCACTTCTGTTTGACTTTGTCCTGCCTCTAGACTCCGAATGCATCTCCATCGTAGTTCTGCCGGCAAATGATGGCTGGAGAGCATTGTTACGAATTGGCTATATCAGATTTCTGATGTCACTATCACAGTGAAATATGTGGGCTTGTTCTTAAACATGGACTTTTATGCTCCTGGCAGATGACATATTCGTAGTGCAGCGCCACTAATTTCCATATCGCAGTTTTACTCAGCTACTCTTACTTGACAACATAGGTAAATTTCACACGTTTGGGCTTATTTTTGAAGGGGTTTTCGCTATGTTTGTGATTTTTCCTTAATTTATGGTAACCAGTGTACCATAATTATTACTAAAATAAAAAAAATGAAACATATAATGATTTGCAATTTTTATTTGAAATGCACGTAAAATATCCTTTTGGATAAACAGAATATAACACTGAAGCAATATAAATGGCAATATACCTACTCGAAAAATTATGGCACAAACCTTTCAAGCATATTTATGAATTTGTACAATTATTATTAAATTCTTCTTGTTTTTAACGAAGAAAAATCATCAATAATCTTTTTTAAAATCTGTTTAATCACTCAATTTATGTTATATAGAGAAAATTTCCATGTCTGAAGGTGGCCATGTCTGAAAATGGTCATGTCTTCACCAAATGGAGCTTACATCTGGCAAAATTAATTTATTAGCGTTTGAAAATCCATGACAATTCTTAATTTACATTAATAATCCTAATAATCCTAGGTACATTGTACTCGAAGTGAACATGATTTTTATACTAAAACCATTTGGCATTTCTAAAACTGTCCAAACAGGCTTCCATTGCTGGTTGGACTCTTTTAAAATCGATGCGATCTCTACAATATAAGTACAACTTTAAAATTAATGATTTTACTCATGCTTCATGTTTTATCTATTTTACCCTGGATCGTCATTAAAATGAGGATGCTTTAATCTGCAAAATATCGCGAATTTGATAGAAGTTTGCAACTTATGTTTACTCATATGGAATGAACAGATTTCTCACCCTGGGTCTAATTGATTTCGATTTTTTAACATTTTTTTAATTTTGAATCAACAGTTCATAGTGTCCATTAAATTATTTTTCTCCACTTGTCAGTCTTCAAGAATTTGTAGTTTTTACATTTCTTTAGTAAGAAATATATCTTTTAAATATATATTTACATCGATCATCTTAGAATCAACGAACAAAATTAGACTCTTTTAAGACGTGTTCGTTTGTGTCAAAATCATTTACGTTTATTAGCCAGAACAATTAGCCTTTAAAGCCTTCACAAAATACTAAAAAATTTAAACCTCCTTTTTTATTTCTTATTCAGTATTTTATTATTTATTTCATTATAAATAACGGAATAACTCTAAAAAACAAAATTATATCATACATTATAAATTTACATTCTAGTCTAGACGAATGAGACAGAATAATATACCAGTTCGTTTAATCCCAGTGTATATCTACTTCAGAAATAAGCATACAGGAAAACAATTGTACAGTTCCCATATAAACTAAACATGGATTCAAGAAGAGAAATCTCGAAACATACTTCTCGTTCATTGGCAAACAATAAAAAAAAATATGAATATTACGGTATATATTATATTTTATTTTCAAACACTCTTGTTTAGCTTCCCGATGCTATCCCAATGGGTATTTATGCGTTAGTCTGCAAAAAACTGTCGGCATCTGCAAAATCGTCTATATCTGGTTAGCGGACTTGTCAAGCTTGCAAATTAATGGGAGACAGAGTAGAGAATTACTAATGGCGGCAGTATGATATTTTCTGCGCAAGTTTAGCATTTTCAGCTTGTTACATATAATATAAATTTACTTCCATATGTTATTTCCAATACTAACTTGAAATATTAGAAAATAATACATGCACACCGCGAATCGTGATGTCTATTGAACATAAATTACTGTTATTAATTATTCTTTTAATTCAGTTATAACACATAACTCTTTTCATATTCTTTGGTGTATTCTAAAGTTGAAAATAAAAATCATAATAGCTTTTGAAAAATGTACTCTAAATTTTTATTGCTAATTTGGCTCCCTTCTATTTGTTTACCTGAGGCAAGTGGCTCAGTTATGTTTCGGGCTTGCTAGAATTTATTTGCAAGACTTATTAATAATGAATCGAATACAGTTAAAATATAAATTGGAAACATTTGAATTTCCAGCAACTTTCTCACATGGTGGTGAAAGTGTTTAAACAATACATATTTGGAATCATCTCTTTCTTTCTAAGTTGGATAATTGTATCATTAGTGTCCTCACTTTTGATTAAATTATAACTTAAACCACTTTGTCACAGTTTTTGTCGAAGGTCGTCTTCATCCTCAGAAATGTGACAGATTTCGTACTTGCTAATTTGAAAAAAATCAATTGATTTTACCACCAATGCGTCCCGAAATATGATAAATTATTCAAAATTTAATATTTCTTTCAGTAAAGATATATGGAACTTATTTAGTTTAGTCATTTCTGAAGTGAATTTTAGATGACAGGTCCGTTCTAGATACAGCATTCTGTTGTAAATTAGATCCTTTCTTTCCTTGTCGAGAGGTGTCAGCTAAAAAGGTTTGAGCAAGATGTTTTGATTAGAATTGCTTGGTGTTGGTCATGTTATGAAAAAAGGAAAATTTATCAGTACTTGAAAATGAAAAAGAATGCATTTGTTAGGTAAGGTTACCATATGCGTTCCAATAACTAAATTATATGTCCCACTATTGTGCTTAAAGACATTCCTCAATATTCTTTTTCTTTTCAGCCTTGGAAAATTAACATTCCTCTTCAGTATGAGATCAATTTATAATGCATCTTAGAAGCATCATTCAGTTTCATTATTTAATATTGAAGTGCATACTTTAATGCGTTTATTGAATTACACTTTAGATCGCATTTAATAGTAACATAAAAGGGTACATTCAATGAATATGATTTCTTGACATTTTTCGAATGCAAAATTGAGCTGCGGATTTCTCCATAATGTGGATGTTCCCGTAGACAATACTGAAGTCACATATCAAGCGTCTAACAATTTTTGTATAATGTGTTGCCTGATATTGGGAAGTTACGGTTTAATCGATTATTAAAATTTGATTTATTACGAACTGTGAGCTAGACGTTACTACACATTAAATTCAGAAAAAATATTATGAGATTCTAAACAAAGTTTTCGAAAGAACGTGAAATGCTAAAGACATACAATTAAAACGTTTATATATAAAAAAGAATTTTTTCCCACGTATATGCGCTAATATTAGCTATAAATAATCTTTTCAGCATGTTTTTAATTTAATGAATAATGATATAAAAATCACTACTTATTTACCTTTCTTTCCATATTTAAGTCTACGAGGAAATATTGTGTTTTTATAATGCATTCATTTGCTTGAAATACTAAATAGAAAAGGTTACAAAACGTTACTTTAATTATATTTCCTTAATTTAATAACTTTTGTCGCAGTAATTTATCATGTGATTATGCATGATTATTCTTAGTCTATGTAGCATTGCATTTCTTACTGAATGATATTAAAAGATTTGAAATTAAATTATGTGAATGGGAATACGCCTGTCACGTTCAATAAAGGCAAATCAAAATTATGATGAATTCAAACATTTTGAATTAAACTATGGCAACAAATATACACATGAGGTCACACTTCCACGCTTTTTCTAAAATCAAAGCTGTAAATAGTACTTTAAGTAAATCGCCCTTTTTCGCTTTTCTTTTTATTGAGATTTACGATCTAAAATGAATATAGATTTACTTTTAAGGGCTGCGAATTTCGTAGAGTCGAATTCGGATCATGATTACTGCAGCTCTAATATTCTATCTGCATCACATAATCACAGGAAACAGCTGAGGGAAAAAGTCTGTCATAGAAGAGGCTATCACAATGAACTGGAAAGAAGGAGGCGGGCTGATCTTAGAGATAATTTAGAACTCCTAAAAGATGTCATACCTTTTAATATTGAAGAACGTCGTCTATCCACTGTTAAACTACTGAATGAAGCGGCTGCGTACGCGAAGCGTTTGAAGAAGAAAGCTGAAACACTAGACATCGAAATTCATAAATTGAGCACTGCGTTAGACAGTTTAGAAAATAAAAATAACGATCACGTTATCACAGAAGATCTGAGAAATGAAATTGAAGTACAAGAAACTGTTGTTATAGATTAAATAGAAAGACTAATTTCTGTTAAATTAAATTGTGTGTTCTTTAGATGTAAACAAACTGCATTTTTGCAATTCAGTAGCAAATAATTATATTCATATATGTATGATTTAATTAAAAGTTATTTTGATTGCATTTGTTTAATTACATACACTATCGTTTTCTGAAAAGAAAAACTCCTCTTTTTAAGATGACAGTTATCCTTTATTTTAACGTACATTCCTATAAGGTTTAATCTTGAAATGTTGGAGACAAGTTTTTGAGAGCGCTCCTTAAATTGGTTTATTTCAATAAAAAAAACTGTAAACATTAATCACGATAAAGGAAACTGTATTTGTAAATGTTATTGACAATTGCTAACTATCCATTGAAATACTAAATTTAGATTTTCAACTTGTAAATCAAGCAAATATAAAATGCTTGTGGTTTTTTTCTAAGATATTTTTGCAATTAAAACGACGACCAAGTAAGGCATATCAGTGAGCATACTTAACAGATATATGTGATATATGTGAGTGAGAATATTTAGTAGATATCATTTTCATATTATTACACTGTAAAGTTGTGTTATCAGAATATAAAATCTTATTTTCAGGATCCAATTATATTATTAAATAGTACTATTATTATTATTATTTAATAGTAAAAAATAATAACTTTCTGATAGTTCTAAATGTTATGGTATACGAATACATAATGCTTTTAAATGTATGTGTTTTATTAGCAATAATCCTGTAATAACAGGTTTAGTTATAGTTCAGTTTGAAATAGAATAGCACTTTATCCGATCAAGAAGCATTTGAAATACTTTTTTGTCAACACGTAAGTGATTGTATATGCTTTCTTTTTAAAAAATGCGAAATTACGAATACTAAATTAAAAATATGAGAAAATGGGTGAATTTGTTTTTTTTATAAAAGACTTCCTGCCTTTACAAGGATGCAAACTAGCTGATTATCAAAGAACTAAGCTTTTCATTTCATGTGCAAATTGTGACAAGCCTACTTGTGCAAAACATGTGTTTTTATGCTGAATGTAGTAAAACATATATATCAGTTAGACAAGCAAGAAATAAAAGTTACGTAAAGAAATATTTGAATAGAAAGCTAAACTGCTGAATTTAAACATACTGCCTTGTTCTCAATTGATCTAATAAATGAAAACAATATTTTTTTTCGTAGAAGGGAAAGTATTGCAATATGCGTAATCATTTTTATTACTTACAAAATTTGATTCATAATATAAATTCGATTTATTTTGTAACTTTATACATTTGAATTAGGTAAAACATTAAATTACATGTGTAAGTTTATTTAATTAAAACTAACTGTTACTTCTGTCGCATTGAAATGCTTCTGTAAATATAACACTGAATTCAGGTTGGTCTGTAAAACATTAAAATATATATTGTCTAAGAACTAGAAGAGATGGTGTGCACCCAGACAGCTCGGAATCATATAGCTGTGCAGGAAGTGTCGGAAGTGTTTTCTTGATACGGTACATGGTGGTAATTTGAATATCCTTGCACAGAAGTTTCGTGTTAGCACAGACGCAGAGAAAAACGGATCATTATATGAACTCAGATATATGAATATGGTATACTATTGTATACGGGACTGCGGATGCAGTCAACCAGAAGCACAGCTATTTTACGCGGTGTGTTATCAGATGAGGCAACAAATCCCAGCGATAAACTGTTTGTCAGCCTCTACTAGAAAGCTGAAGTGCGATGGGAACGATCAGTGTGGACACCGGATATCGAGAAGACTGCAGTATGGACATTATAAGTTGGATTACGCGAGCTGTAGCTCACAAAGTCGGGGTTTCCTGCTGCACTGTTTGGAGAATTCTTAAAGGAACCAAAAAGCATCCGTACCACGTGAAACGCATCCAGGCACTGCAACCGGATGATTATCTACCTGGAATTGTTTTTGTACAACGGTGTTTGCAAACAGTATGCTATATATCCTCATGGCGTTTAAGTCATGGCGATATTCTATGTGACTCGAAGTCGTGCAGCACAGAGCCATGTGTACCTGCATTCTGAAAGATCATCTGATCGGCCCTCAACTGTTTGATTTCCACTTGAATGGCAACACTTACTTAATATTTCAGAAGTATATGTTGCCAAAATGCTTGGATTATGAACACCGTTTCGCATTGATAAAACTTCTTTTTTGTTTCCGCAGGAATGTTCTTTAAGAATTAGACGCTAAATTTGGCCTGGCACATTGTCTTGCTTGATCGCAGAAACTATCATGCCTTGATTACGATTCACTGGACGCATACGAAAACACTAGTGTGTGATATCCCCATTGAAACGTCAAGGAACTGGTTGCTCAGATCACAGTAGCTGGCGGCAAAGCCAGAGACATGTTCGGAAGCTTCCAGAATATTCAGAATTCCATATCCAGGATCCAAAATGTGAGGCCTGCATTACAGCTTGTGGATGATTCTTAAACCACCTTATTTTTACTTCTGTTATTTTCATGAATAAATATTTGTATTCAAGACGAATGTTCACTAACTGGGTGTCGTTTCATTTGCAATGTTTACTGTGCAGATTGCCGCAGCCTATGTGATTCTGAGTCGTCTGAGTGATTCCGCCCATCCTACAAGTTGTGACATTGGTGCTGAGACAGTATTTGTAATTAATTATGCTTTATTACAGTAGTACTCAAATTTAGAACATAGAGATATTACAAAGAATTTCAGGATATTCTGCAATACAATTATTAATTAATATTTGGAAATGATTTTTTTTCATAATGCCAGTTTATTTTTGCAAAAATTTTATTTTTTAAAAAATGGGAACTGTTTATAACTCAGTTTTATTTCTTATGAAATAAATTAACTGTTTAAAACAAACTCTAAATTTGAATATTTGCATATGGTTTATATTACACTAGATAATCATTGGTAAACATAAAATAGAAATCTTTTCTAAAATAGGAATCAATATTGAGGTTAAAAATTTAAGATTAAAATCAGAAATAATCCACAAGTAAATACAATAATTGCTTACAATTCAACGTTCTTATACTCAAAACTTCATGAAGGTAACATTAAGAATTAAAACACGTGTTTGCCTTACAATGGCAATTTTAGATATTATCCACGTGTATTATATTCCGACAAAGCTGATATTGCCAAGTAAGAAAAAAAAAGTTATTGTTATATGTTTACTGGACTCAAGCACTAAGTAGAAAATAATTGCAGCTGTTATCAAATACTGAAATAATAGCATTTATTAGTTATTAAATGTTACGTGCATTAGGCAGTACGTTTGAAATTTATTTCCCTTTCCTGTCATAATAATAAGCTTGCACTTTTATTTAACGAAAATAACATGGATTTTTTTTAAATGCAACTATATGATAAAATATTTATTTTACGAAAGAAAAAATGCAAGTAGAAATATCTCATATTATTAAACCAAGTTTTAGATTTAAAAATATTTTTGAGATAGCAACGTTAAGAAGATCAATCACGTTGCATCAAAGTTATCATTGGAAATTTTATATTTACACGACCTTCATTATGTGACTTGTAATGTTTAAAATATTTAGTTTTAGAGAAGCAAATAAAAAAAAATAAGAGAAAAATAATTAAAAATCTGAAAGGTGTCATGTTTTAAATTACGTCCAAAGGGGCGTTTTTTTTAACATTTTGTGTGTTACCTTTATTTATTAAATATCATGTTATACGAACTCAAACCAAAAAAAAAATAGTTTAACAGCAATATAGGAAAATAATTTAAAAATGAGCATATCTTTAGAATTTCCGATACAGAGTCTCACGCGCTGGAGATAAACATGTTTTTTTTGGTAGTGTTGCCATTGCTCACTTTGAAATCGTTTATTTTTTTAATCAAAAATTCATTGAAGTGTTACAAAATATGAAATTGATAATAAAACAAATTTCAAATTCAAATTAGGATTTCTACATGACAGTATTCTATGGAAGATTACGTTATTCAAATTTTGATGGCTCTAGGTGCCGTCGTTTTATCACAATGCGAGAAACATACATACATTCATGCAGATTTTTCATTATTTAACTTCTTTAAATATAATACAGGGCGATAATATTTGGTGGCAGAAATTTGAAAAGTGATTCGCAGTTTTCAACACAAAATGGCAAAAAGAAATTAATACTCCTTCAGGGCAAATTGCCCTTTTGGACTTAAAAAATAGAGAAAAATTAAAATCTGGAAGTTTTCTGATTTTACATTACGCCAAATGGGGCATTTTTTCATTTACAGGCACATAACGTTTCAACAACATTTCGACTAACGTCACATTGTGCTAAAAATATTTAAAGGCAGCATATCTTTAGAATTTCCGATAGACATTCTCACATGTCGCAGATAATAATGTTTTATTTTCTAAATTAATGCCACTCATCGCTTTAAAATTGTTGATTTTTTAATCAAAAATTCCTTAAAAGTTTACAAACTATGTAATAGACAATGAAACAAATTCTGGCTTTCAGGTGCCTATGTTCGAGAGGAGGACTATGTTATTCAAAATTTGATGACTCTAGGTACCGTTGTTTTTTCACAGTGCGAGAAACATACCTACATTCATGCAGATATCTCGTTATTTATTTTATTTAAATACAATACAGGGCAATGATTGGTGGCAATATTTTGAAAAGTGATTCGGACATTTAAAGCAATTCGATGCAACATATTGTTTTGATATTAATAGCCCTTCTGGGCTAACGCCCGTTTGGGCTAAAAAAATCTGAAAGTTTTCAGATTTTGCATTACGCCCAAAGTGGCTTTTTTAACGTTTTCTGTGTTACCTTTATTTATTAAATATCATGTTCTTTGCACTTAAATTATAAAATTCATTTCATCAGAAATATCGCAAAATAATTTTAAAATGAGCATATCTTAAGAATTTAGGATACACAGTGTCGCGAGCTGGAGATAAAAATCTTTTTTTCCGTACAGTGTCACCATTGCTCGCTTTGAAATCGCTGAATTTCTCAATCAAAAGTTCGTTAAAGTGTTACAAAATATGAAATCGATAATAAAACAAATTCCAAATTCGGCTTTTCTAAATGCCCTTAGTGGGAGGAGGATTAAGTTATTCAGAATTTGATGGCTGTAGGTACCGTTGTTTTATCACAATGCGAGAAACATACATACACATATGCAGATTCTTCATTATTTAATTTCTTTAAATGTAATACAGGGCTATAATATTTGATGGCAACAGTTTGAAAAGTGAATCAACCCAAAAAGTGAATCGACGCAAAATGCCAAAACGAAATTAATAGCCCTTCTGAGAACATTCATTAAAGAATAGAAAAGAAAATTCATTAAAGAAGTCATCTGTTAGTAGTTTGGCTCTTCCAAAATTTAAATATCAGTAAATGTATTGTAAAGCATGATTTTAAAATTTTTTTAGTGTGAAGGTTTTTATGCTACATAAGCCCGAAATTTGTTATGCAGTTTAAAGTCCACATTATGGTTTAAAATTCTTCAGTTTTTATTATTCAAGTTGTTCCTTTAAAAATGAATAATATTACAAATTTTGCACATAGATACATAATTTTAATGCAATTATATGTGAAATTGTTGTATTTTTCTGTATGATGTAACATGAAAATCTAAAGAAACGATGGTCTGCCGGAAAAATAAGAAAACAGGGGCAAGTATAATTATCGTTGAGTAACTGGCTATTTTACTAATTTGACGAGATATCGCCAAGCTGGCAACAGTTTGAGAGACTAATTTTGTCGCAAAATTTGTCACATCTTCGCGACAGTTTGTCGCCATTTGGGTGCGGTCACTGTTATCGCCGTAATAGGTATTGTAATTGAATATCTGTAACTGATTTTATGTGCGACTGTAACCGTTCCCGGCCCTCATATGCCTTCCAGTAATTTCGAGAAGTACTAGATATTTCTAGGCGGTTGGGTGAAAACTGTATAAGACTGGGAAGAGTATTTGCTCTAAGTTGGTTTTAATTGTTAATTCAGCGTGCGTTCTGAGTACTGAGATAACTCCGGTTTAACTTAGCTCTTTAGATGCGCTTTGCATTGCCTTGTGTTTAACGTTCTTAGTAGATTGAAGTGTAACTACTGATTGCCCTCTGTGATACTCTGAAGATTTATACGACTATTTTTATTGGAAGTTCCAGAACTCTGAAATGTTTCTTTTTATAAAATAAAATTTATCAGCCTATCATCTTACCTGTGTGCATTCAATCTGTTACGAACCCGTACGCACGCAAGAATAATTTTAAAGTGCTTATATTCGTTAAACATAATTTTCAGGTTTAAATGATTAAGGGATTAAAAGCCTGATTGTAATTTCCGTTTTTATTAAGCCTATATATAATTTACAGTTTCAGTAAAATTAAGAACCTTAGTGATTTTGATAAGAAATTTGAATACAAGCATTCTAATTATACACTACGCAAAAATGTTCCATTAATTATTCAGAATTATGCATACTGTGAATTTTTCAAAGAACGTGAATACCTTTAAGAGGCAGAGCGAAATTGAATACTTACGTATTATCTCTTAAACTCGCCAAGTAGAGTGATTTAGCACATAATATGAGTGACACTTCATTAGAATTACGTAGTAACAGTTAGCGACTGGTGACAGTTGTTGAAATCTCCGTCAGTGGTCAAAGGGAAAAAGTTCACATTAATGCGTAAATACCAAAAATTGTATAAAAGTACTTTTGACTCGGAAGCTTCTACAGTGTGAAAAGTGGTCTCCTTTTTGGCTGTATAGTGTAGCAACAACACTTGTTAATTTAGGCAGATGATATCTAGATGGTAGAGAAGTGTAAATTAACGTCTCAGTAAGTTTGAAAATGCTCTGCTAAGGATGTTTCTAACGTCGAATTATTAAAAAGTTTCTCGTTTTTTCCTTAAATAATAATAATAACTATAGTTGCCAAATCACAGAACTAAATTTTTAATACTGAATAAAACGATACCTCATTTCAAAAAGTAGTTCAGTTTTAAAAGATGTGGCGTCTGTTAGTGAATTTTGTTTTGAATGTGAAATAGTATTAAGAGAAAAATATCAAAATATGAAAAAATATAACATTTTACAGAAAAGAGTAGTAATAATAATAATAATAGTTATCGCAATAAAAGTAATGTAAAGGCCTGCAATATGTTTTTCATAGAATTATTACAATCAAAGTCAAGGTAAGTTCTTTTCCTTGATTGCTTCATCTGTTGATTTCCTTATAGATATGGTTATCACTTTGCCCACCTTTTCAAACATTCTTTACATTTGAAGAGGAAATTACTTTTATTAGATCATTCTTAAAATTGAGGCATTTTTACACTCACGTTTGTGAAAATTGCAACACCAAGAAGGAATCGTCATAATTGAATGCAATTTAATACACAGTTGAGTGGTAGTGGTACAAAAAAATGATTAAATGTTCAAAGCAAACAAACAAGAACAAGAGATCAGAATCAGTATTTTGTGTGGCCACCACGCGCCGCAATAAGTGCTGCTACACGACGTGGCATGGAGTCAAACAAAGTTTGAATGTCTGACTGAGGAAGAGCATTCCATATCGTTTGTACGCGTACCCAAAGTTCGTCTGCAGACGCAACAGGACGAGGATCACGAGCAAGACGCCGACCAATGACATCCCACACATGTTCAATTGGCGACATATCCGGGGAACACGCAGGCCAAGGAAGAAGCTGTACCTGCTGCGCTGCAAAGAAGGATTTAACAATCCGAGCAGTATGAGGGCGGGCATTGTCCTGTTGAAATACAGCGCCTGGCAAGCTTTGAAGGAAGGGAACAGCTTCGGGCTGTAGAACTTCACGGATATACCGGTTGCTGTTCAGATTGCCCACAATTCGTAGCAATTGAGATCGTCTATGATATGCTATGGCGCCCCAGACCATAACTCCGGGTGTTCGTCCACTGTGGCGTTCGATAATGCACTCCGGAAGGTGGCGTTCACCGGCATAGCGTCTGACACGAATGCGGCCATCATGGTACCACAAATTAAAGCGGGATTCGTCAGAAAACACGACATGCTGCCAATCAGCACGCCAGTCTCTATGCTGATTGGCCCATTGTAGCCGCAGGCGGCGATGGTCGTGCGTTAGGGGGATCCTGTATAAAGGAGTCCGTGCGCGCAGTCCACACTGCAGCAGACGTCTACGAATTGATGAAGCACACAATGAAACACCTGTAGCTATTGACCACAGTGCTGCCAATTGTCTAGAGGAAGCTGTACGGTCCGTCCGCGCCATGCGGACCAGGTGTCTATCATCGCGAGCTGACGTCACATTTCGGGGTCCACTCCCGGATTTCCGAGTTGTCCGACACTCGTCCGTCCACTGCTTCCAAACGCGCATCACTGTGCTGCTGTTACGCTGCACACGAGAGGCTACTGCACGATACGACAATCCAGCTTCACGAAGGCCGATGATTCTCCCTCGTTCAAACTCTGTAAGTTGTTCAAATCTCGCTCTCTTTCGTCGACGAGGCATAAGTACAGATTGAGTTAACGTTTACCACTAGCAGATAACCACCGATAACCATACACGCCTCGCTACAGCCGTCTATTTATTCGGATCCATCAGCCGTTCAGAGGGCGCTGCTCAGCATACGCATGCGCTACGGATTTGCAATTCTAATCATTTGCATATCATGCGCTACTTTGCATTTCCTGAAAATTTCAGCTCACTCGCGTAAGTCCTTCATGGTGTTGCAATTTTCACAAACATGAGTGTATTTAAAATCTATGCCGATTTTGTTCTATCTTTTTTTATCCTCATTGTAATAAATATGGGCACAGTCAAAATTTTGTCTTTCAAATATTCATAAGTCAACTATTTAATACTTGTGGTTAAGATCTTCAGTTTCTACTTGGATTGTGATAACTGACCAATTGACTGCTTCTGGTAGCACAAACGGAAGTATTTTAAATACAACAGGAGATTTTACTTCTAAATATTGAAACAATTTAAATAAATTATGTTTTAATTTTGTTTTATTTTTATTTTAATATCGCTTCAGCTATTATATAAATACTATTAAAAAGAAAGATTTCTTAATTTTCACAATGCAATTATTGGAATATGAGAACTCTAATGTTTGTTCTTAAATGTGACTTTCTAGCTAATTTCTTGATTTATTGTATGTTTTAATGCGCCGTTTAATCCCTTCTTTATCGAAATTCTATACTGTCAGGAGCAGTTTTATGGTTCTTTCAGTATCCATTATCGAATAGAAGAAACGTTATTTATCTTTATTTTATCCGAGGCCCGCATTCATTTGAAATATGTTCCTGGATATAAAAACTAGAAGCTCTTTTATGTTGCTATAGACTTTATTTCTGATATGAATGATAACTCATATATCTCAGATTCATTTCCACTTCCTCCTATTAGATTGCATAAGCCAGCAGAAGTATTGACGGTTATTTCCAAGCGCTTTAATTTATTGGTCTCGTGGGGTATTAAATATTCACCGAGAACCTGCATTAGAAAAGATGATTTCATTCACGCAGTTTCAAATATAGAATTTTCATAACTACGTTAATATAAAGATATATGTTTTCAGACAAGGGTAATAAAGAATATCCGTATTTGGAAACAGGGATATGAAAATTGATCGAGAAATTGAAATAACAAATATTTAATTTGAAAGTAAAAATAAGTAGAAAACGGTATTATGATATTGAAGTAAGAAAGGAAACTATCCTTTTTTTCCTTTGAAAGATTTAGGAATACTGAGAAATAAAATCAACTATTCGATTAATTTGAATTTTACGTTTAATGCGGAAGCAATAATATTTGAAGGGGAAAACGTTATCAATACAGTAATTTTATTTTAGCTTCCACAACATTTTACGAGAATAGAATGGTATTATTTAAGTATTTTGAATTTTGATAAGTTTAAATATTTTATGTGAAACATTTCCAAACATAAACTAAATATCTGGAAATATAAAATTCCTATTTTGTGCTTTTCACATTCTTTATACTTACTAATGCATGTTTTATTATTGAATTCGAATATATTAGTGTACGCCGTTAACTGTAACTATTATAAACCCGTGAGTATGAAATCATGCGGTAAAATGAGTAGATCCGCATTCGGAGAAAAAACTGGCATAAATAAAAACATGCAAGCTTGGAAATAAAACTTAAAAAAATTCTAAACGAAGTAGCTTTATGTTAAAAAATCACAGCTAAAGCTTGTTTTACACTGTACAAATCAAACTCTTAAGGCTTACTTTATAACATACTTTAATTAGGCTAGGATGATAGGGCCTCAAGCGATAAAGATCTGAACTCCTGTACTTAAAAAGTGCTATAACTGATCTATCGTGTCATGTATGAATTAACATTATGAAAACCTGTAAAAAAAATATAAACACAGATGTTTATGTTCTTCTAGTATTTTAATAAATAGTGACATATAAGCATTTCGTCAATGAAATTTATCAATTTATCTTTTTTTCAACAGTAAAGCAAAGGAATTTAATTTTGTGAAATTGTATTCTTTCAGTAATATGCTTTAGATTTATCAATCTCAAAATAAATTCTCTCGTCGCAGAATAATACCCTTATATTTACAGACACTTTTGGCGAGATTTGTACATTGTTCTATAAACATAAATTTTCTATTCGCGGGTATGTAAAGGAACATAAAACTTAGTGTATTGACTTTGATTTCATATTTTCTAAGTAACATTTTATATCGAAAATTTTAAAATTTGATACCGGTATTTAAGTTCAAATATCGATAATTTATTTTTCCTTTAATAGATGTATGTCTGTAAATTAGAATTTGGAAAATACGGGAAAATATATCGTAATGTAATGAACATAACAGAAGTAAGTGTTCTAAACAGAATGCTCTTTTATGAAACTTTTATAATAATTTTTAAAACTGTTAAGTGAAGTGCTAAGGAAACATCTAATTGACGCATGTGTGTTGAATAGTAAGCTTTTCTGGAACATTTTAAATAAAGCTTTGAAACTCTTAAATGAAATGTAAAAAGATTAAATTATAAAAAAAAGATTAAAAAATTTCTGAAGTTTATTATCAGAAAAACTCACGTCTGCAATTCAAAGGTTTCACCAAATCGTCCTCAGTTGGTCAAACTGGAATCCTTGAAAATCAACTTTTCAGATTTACGAGAATAAGTCAACTTATGCTAGCGATCTCAGTTCAAGATCTGTTCTCTTTAATTTGCTTCAAAACAACACAGAATTTAGAGCATGAAATAGCATAGCTAGTTTATGCATTTTATCAAACTCCAATTCCCTTACATACTTTCAATGTAATTACCAGAGAAGACCTTCACTTTTGCCAAATTTTTGGTACCACCGTAGGTTATCAAAGGAGGCTTTCGGTTAATGACAATGACGGTGTACCTAGCTGCGTACAGATTTGAGTGAAAGTAGATGGAATGAGTTCCACAGTCCTACGATTCAGTCCAGTCTCTGCGGACATACCCTTTTAAGTTTTTCAGTTGCTTCCTCACTCAGATAAGCCTTGATATTTTGACTTCTTTCGTTCCAGTATTGATAATTCCAGATGGCATGCATTCAAGGCGTTGTGAAATAGAATGTCCAGTAAGACTAAATTTGCTGATAAACTATTTGCTATCATTTAGACCGTCAGCTGCGCAGGTGATGGCCTCAATGCAGTCAGTGCGTCGATGGATATTAAAAAAGAGACTTTGCGTTAACTCTGTGTGCACACCAGAAATGGACGTGTGTTGCCCAAATGTGCTGGTTACACCGAGAGAAAGAAATGCACCAATCCGTTTGCACCTTCCCATATGTAAGTCGTCATTTCTATAGGCTTCTGTTAGTCCTTGATCGTCTGTAAATTTTTATAACAAGCCAAATGGATTTTTATCCATTATCACTGTTAAATTTTTGAAAGCATTCTTTAGGGAATAACACACAACGTTCTTCATTTGGCTGCTCATAGTATATCAGCACTCTGTACATAAACATTGATTCCATTCAACTCCACTTGTACCTGCTATCGAGTGAAAGTATGCACGATTCCCTTTCTTACAACGTTACCACTACTCTATTCATAAGCCGTATTTCATTATGCATTTGATATCCGTCAAGAATTTTCTTGTAATGCATTCAGAGAGTTTCTCTAAATTAATTTTAAAATGAAGTTATAACGTTCTACTGTCCTGCTGTTGTGTAGAACCTAGAGAGATAGTGATTGCACTGAGGAAGGGTTAAAACTGCCCTTTATTAAACTCTTTAACTTATTTATAATGCGTCAGCTTGACGCTAGCATACTACGCGTCAACTTGGGCGGTAACTGAAACAGTAGAATCAAACTTAAAATAAGAGATATTCACAAATAGTAGAATTACCCCTACAGGGCTCATATAATCCTGTAGCCTACACCGCGCAAATGAGTCTAGTAGCAGCAAGGTAATAGCGATTAAGCCACTTAAAAACCAGCAGTACTGCTAAACAGGAGTTTGCGTATAAGCACGCACGACAATTTTCCAGACTCTCCCTTTCTCTACTGGAACGTCGATATTTAACTTATTCTTCCACTAGTAGAATTTGCATTTCTTGCGCGAGCTACTAAATTTAAATATTCTGGCACTGACCATTAGGGGAATGAAGGCTTATAGGAAAGTGACTTAAAATTAAAATTAACTGGTTATTTAAAATAAATATAAATTCCTACAAAGTATTCTACTCTGAATTCTCAGTCTTCGTTAGTTTCGTTTAATTTTACAGAACTTATACATAAGAACATATAAATGTATTTTAAAAGCGTTAGATAATATTACAGACAATGAGACTGAAAAACGTGTTTTTAACGTATAGAATATTATGGATAGTTTAACATTAAAATGCTCCTTCGAACGTACGTTGATGGCTTCACCATATTCACACGTATGTACTTCAAGTGCTGTTACTTACTGGAAGTTCATTATTACGCACGCTTCTAGATCTGCATTTGATGGTAATCAAACAAGAAATGGCATGCTGTTGATGGTATACCCGTATTCTGTTTTCACCCGTATTCTGTTTTCACAATCTTTAACCATCTCGAAAATATTTCGGCAAACGATAGGAATTTAGGCAGAACTCTAAATGTTCATAAAAAAAGTTCAGAGTAGGTTTCTCAAGATGAGGAATTTCAATCTTCGATTTCAACGTACTGGATTGCGTGATGAACATCCATAAAAGTGAAGCTGGTTTAAGGAAGATTATCTCAGGTATGTATCTACTCACCTTGAGGAAGTTTTATGCCAGCAAGGCTCAGTTATTGAACTTATCCTGCGTACTGACTAGCTTTGCATATTCTAGGGAGGGATTTAACATCAAATTATTGGGAACAGTTTACGTATTGAAAATATTATATGCAATTTTCAGGTTATTACGGTTGAATTTCAGTTTGTACGCCACTCTGTCACTAACGTAAGCCTACATGTTTTCAAATTCCTGAAAATGTAGTTTACATTATACTTATTTATTTTCCTTTAAAAAATCAAGAAGCGCAGCAAAGTGGAATGCTTTGATGAATTTCAGTTGGTGGCTTTCATTTCCTTGTGAAGCTGACTTTCATTAAAAACAATTAATATATTAATTAAATTCGTAGTGAATTTAACAGCTTGATAAAATGCTGATAATAATAATACATCAGTATTATTTCTGATAATAAAAATTAAGTAAGCGTTATATGAAGATGTTAACGAATAGCATGAATAATAACCAATGTTGTCTTACATTAAATTTTAAATGAAATGGTGTTTAAATTTTTATAAATTTTATAAATTTTATATTTTATAAATTTTTATAATGCAATGGTGTTTAAATTTTTTATTCTATTACATATAGGTACAATGCAACTAAAAGTTACATTCATGGATACTGCAGGCGATCTTCAGTTCCCTGCCATGCGTCGTCTTTCTATAGCTAATGGTCAAGCTTTTTTACTTGTGTATAGTGTGGATAGTATGGAATCATTCCGAATCGTAAAGCAGTGTTTCGAAGAAATAAAAGAGCAGAAGCCTGATTTCCAGGAGCTACCCATAATGGTATTTATACTATAACAATATTATTCTTGTATATAATTTAATTTAAATTTATTATAAACATGCTTCATTATAAACTTAGGAATTTTAAATTATTATTCAGACAGAAAACTTAATTTAGATAAGAAAATGCATGATAATATAATGAATAAAGTGTTTAAATAAACTGTTAGCCTCTTTAATTATTGAATAAAGAAGCCTTAAATAGCTCTGCAAAGAAGCAACTCGGGTGCTTAGAAATCAAAAAGTTTAAAAAACCAAGATCTAAATACAGGATCAATTTCCCGGTTTCGCCACAACATACAAAATCGATGGGCAAGTAATAGGTATTGAGTAAGTAGTTAGAGAGTAAGCAGGCTGTATTTTATCCCCTAAGATTTAAAACATTTTAAACTAGTTTTAACATCACCAAACAAGTGAGTTTTAAAGCTCAGATCACCAGAATATTGAGAAATCGTACTTTACCTAAATTTTTCCCTCGATAGCGAGCCTTCAGTCGACTTCGGCTTGGCACAATTAACACCAGAAGTGTTGGTCACTTTATTATGGAGGCACCTAACATGTGGCCCACCTTTGCTTCTTAGGAAGGGACTGAAAGTTACAACCATGCTTTCTCCGGGATTCGAACCCGGACCCTTTCGTATCGCTGTCGACTCTCCTAACCACTATAAAGTCTGGGCGACCCTTACCTAAAAATTGCAGAGAAACTCTATTATAAATACAATTTCTTATATCAGAGGAGACAGATGTGAAGCCGCCTAGACTGTATAGTGGTTACGGGAGCCAACTGCGTTACCGAAGGGCCTAGGTTCGAATCCCGGAGAAGGCACGGATGTTTGAAAATGTACAGTGTCTTTGCATCTTGGGGGCGTTTTTAAATATATGACGAGCTGGAAGTCCTCTAGTGTGGTTTGGTGGTAGATGAGAAGGGTCCTCGGTCCACCCCCCTGGGGTGCTCTCCTTCAAACTAAGGATTGAAGTAGAACTCCAACATTCTTGAGGCTCTGCCAACCATTTTTCTATGAAATTCATGGAAAATACTAGAATAACAACAATTACAGAAGTGAAAATATAACTTCGCATGCTAGAGGTGAAGTGTTCATTCCACAGATGCATATGAGTCTTCTGGTTTTACGTAGTTGCGATACTCGTGTTAGTTTAAATTTGTTGTGATTTCTCATGACAAGCTGCTCGATAATGTATAATATTAATTTATGGATGTGCAAACCAATATGCATATTAGTTAGAAGGGAAGGCTGAATGCATTGACCATAATATTAAAACACTACAAAAGATACTGACTATTATAGGATTATTTATATATGCTCAGCAGAATATGAAATAGCAGAATGTGATTTTGTTTAGTAGAATAATAAGTATTTGCCCTAAGTATAATAAAAATTATATACATCGCTACGTATAAATTTAAATATGTTATTGTTTTATTTTCACTTCACCGCAAATTTTGATATTCTGTCTGAAAGAAGTTCGGGCAACACTGTACCCTTTAAACTAATACAATATACATCTAAGAAACATTCAGATGAAAAATATTTATTTATTTTCTTTTATATTTTTTTCCTAACCCACTTTCAAGTAGAAAGAGGAGAACAGTAATTTAAAAAAGTGAATGTTTTTAAAGTTATTAATGGCACTGGAACAGGAGTAAAACTGATGTAAAATTTTGACATGAGCGACGGATGGAAGAGGGGGAGAAATGCAGTATGTTTAATGGGTTGTTCAAAGCTATTTCTTTCTCATTTTGAGAATTAAAAATTGAAACATTAATCATGTTTTCTCTTTCACCGATTTATAATATATTTTTTTTCTCCCTGTCAATTTTAAGTTTTCTAAAGTTACGAAATTAAACGTTAAACTACATTCATCTTTCTTTAGTGAAACAACAGGTTTCTAGAAATGTTAATACAGTAACTAAAAATTATTTTCTTGCAAGTGATTTAAGACATGAGAATTTATCAAAGGTATTTGGACATATATATTCTGAATACTTCTGTGAATTTAATACACAGAAGTCAAAAACTGCATTGTAAATAAAGAACAATGTAATGCATTGAAACGCTAAGAATAGTGAGAAAAAAGAAAGATTGCGAAAGCATGAAGAAAAATGGCTGAGAAGATAAATGATGGAATAGAGAATCCAACGGAAGAGAAGTTGAAAGTAATCGATTCGTAAAAGAAAGATTTAGTAGGAGAAATATTCAGAGATTACAATGCAAGAAATTAAGATAATAAATAAAAATAAACTGAAACTCTCACAAGGTCAAGACTAAAACAAATAAAAGTATTCCTGCTATTTTTTATTCAAGAATGTTTTAAATAAGGCTTCATAAATAAGGATTATTACCTGAAGGATTTTTAAAAAACCATAGTAGATGTAGGTACTTATGTATTATGGCAACCACCTTAGAAGTCGCCAAATTTATAGAAGTTGACAAACTCTCGTAACCATGCGCATAACAGTTCTTTAGATAATCATATCTATTATTAAGTTGCAATTCATAAATTTACAGAATCACCTTTTTTTCTTTTGTAAAATATTGGCAGACTGCGCCAAGGTGGTTGCACTAATACTAAAGTGCTCAGAAGTATTGTATTGTTTTCTTAAAGCAGGTAAAATATTTGTGTGTGATATTAATTAGAGTTTAAATCAAAAATAATTTATATTGTCACACACACACAAATTATTTCAGTGAAATTATTAACCATGTTATATGTAGAATCCAGAACGTAAAAAATATTTTACGTTATTTATCATTTATTTTAAATTAAAGGACAACTATAGTGTTATGATCAGGATATAAAAGTGTATTGGTTGCGTTAAGGTTTCGAACACTGTTAAAAAATTGCTCAGTAAGAGTGTTGGATGATGGTTGTAATAACTTAACACATGAAAAGAAAACGGAGACGTTAAGTTATAAACAAAATATTTTATATTTTTACACATTGGATACTATTTAAACAACAGAACATTAAAAGAGCTCTCAGAAATAGGAATCTCGCACAAAATAAATAAATAAAAAAATTAAAATATGTTAATTTCACATACTTTTCCTTTTGCTTGCAGATTAATAGAATTTAAATTGGGTAGCATATCGGAATTTGAAAGTCTATCTTTTACTTTCTACCATTTTAAATTCAAGCAGCTTACTGCCCTTATAAACATGGGTTGACACATTACGTCAAAGATAATCGATGAAAAATGCAGCTTAAATTTACATATACTGCCAGAAGTTCAACGTCTTGGTAGCACATATGAGGAAGAGTAAAAAGAAAAGGATAATAATAAAACGTTAATTAGCGGTACAAGTTTCTATGGATATAAGTGTTACAAGTTTCTACAATACAAGAGGAACCATCTGACAGGATGGGAGAGGAAACGACCAACCATAGCTGTTAAACGAGCGGATCTCGGTCGTCAGCTAATTATTTGCACCATACTGTAAGTTGAAATTCATGTCGTCACAGTACGATAGAATTCGTCGCCCAGCTAGTATGGTCGTTTGTGACATTTATCGCAGTCCCGATGGGTCGGGGTTCGAATCCCACCGAAAGCATTGATGTTTATTAGCATATAGCGTCTCTGCGGCAAGGCAGTACTCAAAACGCCCAGTGAGCCGAAGTTGGTGGTAGGGAAAAGTTTGTTCTTACTCAAAATTGATGCGGAACTTCGCAATTAGTGTTGAAGAACTATACCTATACGACCAATGGTGAAGTTCTGGTGTTCTGCTCATCCTCTGTCTGTAGCTGCGCGGTAGGATTCGTCGAATTCTTCGAGACGGACGAACATGGGAGTCTGTAAAAATTACCTCACTGAATTCACGAACCTATAGTCTTTTTTTGTATCAGCCTGGAAAGTACGACCACAGAGATTGAAAACAAAAATTCAGGCAAACCGTCGGAAGCCCACCATAGGTGAACTACTAGCTACGTAGTATTACAGAATGGGCACTTTCTCGCTAAGTGCAGGCTCTGGAAGATAAGTCAGTAAGGAAATAAGAAATATAAATCGTTTTCCTACTTCAGATGTTAATGGAAAAAGACGTATTTGTGAAAAACAAACCGGATGAAAAACAAAAAATCAACCCAAAGGATACGACGAGACGGTAATAGGTGAGAAACTCTAGCGCCACCGAAGAAAAGTGCCAAGAGCGAGAAGAAGATACCGAGAATAGCTATGAACTCTCTTAAAGAAAAGAAAGGTTTCCACATTTCTCTGAAACCGTCAGAAAGGGGTAAAGAAAGACAAAAAAGATCATCCTGTAGAAAATAACAAAAAAAAAAAAAAA
>KK115520.1:25594-71254 GCA_000611955.2 Stegodyphus mimosarum
AAAAAAAAAAAAAAAAAAAAAAAGAAAACTCCAGGCAAAAATTTTAATTGATGTACTCTAAAGAACTAAACTCGTCAATAGAATCAATCACCTGCTCAACGAGAAACGTTGCGTTGGAAAGTGAGTAGATCGAAAATACCTGTTGTACTTTTCATACGCCAGCAGCCTAAGAAGAATGTTAAAAGAAAGTGACAAGAAGTTAAAGAGAATTTAATATAAACGCAACTAAACGAAACTATCTCTCTTTTTAACTGAGGTCAATAAGTAAGTTGTTTTTGTTAGACTATTTAGAAACTAAATTACTTGCTTGTAGTATGTTACTCCTCATTAAGCTCAGTCAAATTCTATCCTCTAAGGCAATATAGTGTGACATGTATATCTTTTATACCCTTTATTCACTTATTTTGATTTATTCAGCATTTAATATAAGATTCGTTTATGTGTGGCAATGGAATACACATAAACGAACGCAAGGAAGCATCGTACACGATCCAATAAAATCATAGTTTACTGAGCTAACTGCTTAACGCATCCTAATTTGAAATGAATAAGGGAGTTTTAAGAAAAGTAAAAAAATTTTCTGACCTAATCTCTTCGAGAAAAATTTTAAAATCACTGCAGTCAGACATTTAGAGCCATACTTAACAATCCAAACAAAATTTTAATAAATGATATTAAATTTTGAATAGTGGATTCCTCTTTGGAGATTACATCAAAAGTTAATATGAAGAGCTGCACCATACTTATTAATCTTGACTGAAGAGAAATATTAGTGATTATTATACTACATTAACATTGACGATTGCTGTATTGACTTCATAACAAAGAAACTTACTTTTTACGTTGAAGCAACTTACTCAGAGATACTCAGATGTTTTCGGTTGCATAGACGAAATTCAGCATATTGCTGAGTTTTCATTGTCTAAATGTTCATTTCTTCTTTTAATTAATTTTCGGTTTACTTTAGGTTGCTATTTTTAGTTAATTTCTTTATATCCATTGTTAGATGCTTCATTCCGTTTAAATTGTTAATGCTGCCTTAGTAGCTTTATATTTTGAAATGGATGTTTCTTTTTTAATACGCTGTTTAATTATACGTGACTTTTAGTTATTTTTCCATTTTGGTTCCTGAACTTACTTCATTATGTGAGTTTTTGGTTACTAATAGCTATGATCTTTCATTGTTAAATCTATGTTAGTGTTTACAAATCTGAAGTTACTTGAATTTTCTGGTCTCTGCAGCTTCAATGAATCTTAAAAATTATGTTGATATTCTATTTTCTATTTCATTTTAATAATTCACACGCAAGCATATATGCTTAGCATATGAAATATTTTAGACTTATTTAATATTAGATAAAATGATGATTTATTAACATCAATTACTTTAAGCAATATTGGTGAAATGACTTTCTTTATAAATGTTGTGGATTTTCCCATGTGTAAACTTGAATTCCCACCGCAAGTAATGTATTTGATGGCATTTCGTTCACAGTAACTTCGCTCAAATGATCAATATGGGTGTATGGCAAGCAACGTATACAGAAAATTTCAATTCAATTGATTTATCCTGTTCACGCCGCCCAAACGCTATAGTGGTTAGCGTCACTGACTGCCGTGTCGAAGGGCTCGGGTTCGAATCCCGGAGAAGGCATGGATGTTTGTAAATGTATAGTGTCGGTGCGGCATGGTGGCAAATATGCGGCGAGCCAAAAGTCCTCTCATGTGGTTTGGTGGAAGGGGAGAGGAGCAGGAGACCCTCGGACTCGTCCCTCCCGGGGTACCCTCCATCAAAATTAGGGCCGGAACTAAGCCAAATCGCACTGTCACCTGTTAGGTGCTCAAGGTTGTTGCCAGGCGTAATCTACCGCTCCTTGACACGAGAATTCTCGCGGGATTGGGCTGATTCTGTCAGACAAGTGAGCATGAGTAACAACAACATCCTGTTGACATTTTCAAATGCACTTTTATATTTTCCGGGGCAGGATCTGTTGAAAATTTTGCTTATGTTGTTAAAAACGATTGCACTGCATTAAATCAATTTTATTTACCTTCATTTTACATTTACATAGCTTGTCATAAGTTTTCACTTGTTTGGTTTCATTCGTTTTAACTAGTTCTCAAAGACGGGTATTTCAAGTAAAGCATTTAAAAAAGTTCTTTGAATTTTTTGGCGTTTTCACAACTACACTTATGATAAGAAACAATATGCGAGCTTGCAAGCTTACTCATAGATAATCAAAATTTTAAATAAAGCAATCAGTCAAACGCAAGATTAAACCAACCACTAGTGTTAAAATTGAGTATATACTACAACTCATGATAGCCAATTGTCAACTTTTATTTAAGTCTAAATAAATTATTACAATTTATTATTAATTCATGTTAATACAGGCATCAATAACATTATTAATTTTACTGCATATTAAACATTACTTAAAGTACCGATAAGTAGCATAAAGAAATGATGGAGTAGCAAAAACGTTCACCAAATCGCATAAACACGAATTTTAGTTGCATACGCTTGTCGAAAGTAGCAAATTTGCGAAAACTCGCATGATCAGGTAACACTGTCGTAGACCATGACTGTGGCAGCATATAGTTCAGAGTAGTTATTAAAATGTTGAAAATAGGTAGAAAATAGCTTTAATATTTTCTCTTACGGGAGTTAATTATATCTTAATTAGATACAGAAAAGAGGTTCAATATTGTTGTGTTCTACGGGTTTGTGGACTTGGAGTGATTATTGGCAACACTTGATGAAGAATTAAAACACAATTTATTAGCCAGTATTACTCAGGACAGCTCTAAATACACGTTTACAGTCGTCAAAAAACTACGACAAACACGCTGAAACAATCAGCAACACAGGCTTCAGACTATTAGGGTATAACAGGAAGACAGCTTTACGGCAAAGCGCTAGACTACAGCTTCCGACTCGGTTCGGTCGTTCTCGGAATTCAACATACTCTCGAGACAACAACTCGCGATGCACTCGACGATACACTCGATAGCCTCAACGATGCACACTTTCGATGCGCCAACTCGCTATACACTGCTACTCCGCGTACAGACAGGGTTCATGTAGCTTTTTTCTGGGCCAAACCGGTAAGATATCGTTCCAGAATATTCTCCATTCGTCTATAGCATATCGGCAGTTTGGCATATTAATTTCGCCAATTTGGTCTATGGAATATCGCCAATAAGCGATTTCGCGCCAAATCTGGACACCCTGCCTTCCCTTGCCATTTTCTGACAACCGTAAACACGCTTTGCAGGGAAGCTATCTTACCGCAGCTGGACATTTCGTAACAATCTGGAAAGATCGTTTATAGACTGTTTTTAGATATGTTTTGCATTAATGTTAAGCTGATTGACGAAAATTGTTATGTTAATGGATATGTATGTAAAAAAAGAAAGAAAGAAAAAACTTATCTATTTCTTATTTATAGGTTGTCGGAAATAAATGCGATGTTCCTGAAGAGCGGCGGCAGGTGAAAAAGGAGGAAGTAAATGAGTGGGTATTCTGTGAACTTCCGAAAATTCGAGTAAAAATTCTCGAGTGCTCCGCCAAAGAAAATACAAATATACGAGAAATATTTCGCTCGTTTCTCCAGCTTGCAAAAATACCTCTTCCCAGCGACACTCATGCGCTCAGAAGAAGGTCCAGTGCTCACGTGACAATGGGACGCCCACTTAAGTATGAGTTTCATAATCATTTAGTAATTAAAAACAGAGAACCTGGAATTATTTTAAATTGTTTGTAGCAGAAATTGTATTGCATTAATTAGAGTTACTCATTTACCCGCCTTAGAACGTTGAAAACGATAATATTTTTCATCTCTTCTAGCTCATTTTTATTGCAAATATTATCTACTTTTCTTAATAACAGGGCCATTCGTAAAGTGTATAAATTTCTTAAATTAGTTTATCATGATACAGGTGTAAAAGCTTGTATTTTCTGATTTTGAGTTGCGTCGAAGGAATAAATATTTTAACAATAATGCATTTTTATTATAAACATTTAAATAATATTTAGTTATACAATTGTTTATTCCATTTAATATCTCTCAGTTTTATTTCTGGTGTCATTATATGCGTAAAACTGCAATAAAAATAAGTTGGTAATTGCAAATTCACGACTGGTAAATTCTAAGAAAGAACATTCCGATTAATTTCAAATCTAAAAGGCTACAGATGCATTTTGGAAATGATAATTCTATTCTATCTCTTCGATGCCGAAAAAATTCATCAAATATCATGCAATTTGTTGATTGTTTATTCCTCCGTTATTTTGCATGATTTGCCGAAACTTAAACATCGAATGCAACATAGCAGTAATTTCATTTCAAAGCTGCAGTTGCAGTTACTTTTAAGACTTAAAAATAAAATGTTTAAAAAATATTTTTATTTAAAAACATAATTTGGCATTTATACTTCACCATTTAGTGTTTTAAATTAATTGAGTGAACCTACTAAAACAAATGAAATAAATTCTGATAATAGATTAATAGATAGTTCTTATTACTGTGTTTTATGTCCAAAGATGAAGACTATTATTGCGTGTGTACAAGTTCGTAATAGATTGAATGCACACTTATCAGGTGATAGGTTAATTAAAATTATTTTTATCAAATGAAGCCCTTCAAAGTCTCAAATTTTCCACAGAAATACTTGTACAGGTTTTCACAGAGTGCAATAAGTAGTTACACTTCAAACTACTAAGAATGTTAAAAACAACGCAATGTAAAGCGCTCCTAAAGAGAAAGCTAATCCGGAAATATCTCAGTTCACGCTGAACTAACAACTCACAACAACAATAACTGAGAGCAGATGCTCTCTCCGGTCTTTTATAGTTTTCAACCGGCCGCCGAGATATTTCTAGTACTTTTTGCTTCTCGAAATTACGTTTAAACAATATGAGAGTAGAATTACGGTTGCAGCTAATACAGGGATTAATTACATTTATTCAATTACAATGCCTATTACGGTGATACAGGGACCGGAAAGAATGGTCACCATAATTTGGCGACTTTTTACGATTTGTCGTCAAATTTGGCTACAAATTAAATCGCCAAAACCATCGTCAAATTGGCAATATCTCACGAAATTACCGAGATACCCGTTTACTCAATGTTAAATACACTTGCCTGTGTGTTCTTACTTTTCCGACATAGCTTCTCATATCAGATTTTTCGCGTCACATTCCCCACAGTTTCACATACAGTTGCACAACCGTTACCTATACATGTACAAAAATCGTAACATTATTTTGACAGCAATGTTAAATTTCAATTTTTAGTAGAGATATGAATATATTTGGACTGAAGATACATTACACGAGATTAAAATTGAAAGCAAACATATCTTTACAAGACAGATACTTTTTAAAGTAATTCTGATATTTTACTACATGTAATTAACAAATTAACAATTAAATATATAATTAACTACTTTATAAATATTAATATAATCCATCTTTATTCGTTTGGAAACAGATATTTCTTTGTATGTTTTCCATGAATGTTAGGCTAAATATTTAAACCTGCTATTATTTTTAATGCAAATATTTGTGTTTTCGTTTCGTTAGTTATAAGGGTAATATTGTGTTTTAATGTTTATTCTGAAATACTTTGTCAAGTGTTAAATAATCTGTGATAAGATTGCCAGAATAGTAATTAATTTTCCTACTTTGGCTTCAATTCAAAATCAGTTTCCATTCCCTAACTAAATGCAGAAGAAATTTGTCTTTAGTTCCAAAATTATTGCAATTATGTTAATTTTCAAAACAAGCGCTTTCAGTTAGTATTTCATGTTTTTAATATATATTCCTTTGATATTATACAAACCATTCAGTTCATCTAATATTAGTAATTATTATGTACGGTTAAAAACATCATTTAAGAAAACGGTTTAAGTAGTATACTTGGGATTTTTAGAAATAATGCAATATCACGTTTTAGGGTAAAATTAAGTTAAACGGTCAGAGTAATAAAGTATAAGAAATTATTTCTTAGTAAATGGGATTATCTCAAATTTAAATTGTTGGATTCATTTCCAGTGTCGCATTTCGTTTGCATCTTCGAAAACAACAAAAAAATGTTTTATCACTCGATAATTTTACAATTTAATATATGAAAAAGAAAGAGAGAGAGAGAGCAAGAAAGGAGCGTGCGGCAATAATAAATTACTATAGCTTTCAAGATGAACGAAATGCCTATTCTCAAATAAACATATACTGAACATTGAACATTTTGCGTTGAAGAGTAAGGTAAATCTTAGAATTAATCGAAACGTAAAATATGTATTATAGTTATTAAGTAATTATTAGAAATCATACGCAAATCAAAAACCAATGTTAGAATATACTAAATGCGTTATTGGCTATATTCTAGAAGACATTTTAGAAGAAATGTTAAGAAATAAATTCACATCTCACTGCTTGGCATGACAAAATGTAAAAATACGAATTTTTAATTTGGTATAAGGATTTTGACTCCTATTTTATCAGTACCTTCAATTTTGATGAAAAGTTCGTCTGTTTACCACTAATAGTTAAACATAACTTATTTACTTGTTCTCTGATCACATCATTCAAGCAGTGTAATGTTGTGCAGGTTATTCTCTCAAGAAATCTTTTAGATAAAGCAACAGAATTTCATCATTGATCAAAGAATCTCGCTTCCCCTTTGATTTACTTTACATGATTTTAATTTATTAATTGTGTTAAAATATAGACTTTTCAAATTAAAAAAAAATTCTGAAATTAAAAAAGTGTATTACCGCATAATTAATTTTTAATTTGTAACATTCCTTTGTGTGCTTCCCTTCATTTCATTGAAATTATTCCCTCGAAATATTTCTGCTTTCTCCAGCATTTACCAAATTTCACAGCTCTTATTTAAATTTACTACTTATTATTACTACTTATTTATTTGTTATTTATTTATACGTTCATTTTCTTTATTGTGTTTGTAATATTTATTAAAAAATGAATGCTCTGCAAGTCATAAGGGCACAGCTTCTCGTCCGTTGCCTATTTAATATATGCAAGCCAGTTAGTATGACATCTTTCTTTAAAGTATATAAACGTGTAGAATCCATATGTATGACGTCATTTTAATTTAAGACCTTTTATTTGAAAAATCTTCAAAATATAAACTTATCTTACATACGAAGTTGTGTAAATTATTCATGCCAAACATGCAATTATACCTTTCTGTTTATGCTAGAAAGGATCTTAAACTTATATCTCAAACAGTTCTTGTTTAATTCATACGAAGTAACAGCATTTGCAGAATTTGAATTTAGCAATCAAATGGTATTAACCTACCCTCAGCAGAAGAAATGCAAGAAGTGATTTCAACGGAAATCTAAGCCACTGTAGTTTAAATTTTAGTGCAAACGGAATGAAAGCATTTTTCACGGTCACAACAAATTTCTAAATCGCTTGCTAGTAAATAATTCTTGATGCTCATTGCACAACAATATTCGCCAGATCTCTAGTGTTGTTACATCTGACTGTTTCCTCTTATCCAGTTGGGTCTATGAGTTCAAAGTTTTCAGACAACCACGCTGTCCAAAATGACGTGCCCACTCAAGAGAGAAGTTTTTCAAAACAAGTATGTTTTTTGAAGACCTCCAGAAATAGCAGGTACTTTGCAATAAGATGCATGTTCTGGTGAATTTGCATTTCTCAAGAACCTTTTGAACACAGGAGCATTGAACGTTATGATTTGAAAGTTAGGATTTCAGCCAAGAATTCGAACTGAAATATCTTGCTTCTTTTTTAGTTATAGACACTGAAATAGTAGAACTGAAAATTTAGAGCATTTACTTGTAAAATATATTTCCGATATTTTGCTTGTGAAATTAAATATTTCATACTGTTTTTGTTTAAATGCCTGGCTGTACCATATAGCGAGAACATTGTTTCAATATTTTAGGTTTAACAGCACTCTGAGTCCTCAGCGTGAACAACAAGCAGAGAGCAGTCCGGAACCTCAGCAGCAGCAGTCCACTTCACAGAAGTCAAGCAAGCCACGTAGCAGGAGTCTTATTCGTCGAACAAGTAAGAAAACTAACAAACTGAAAGATCCAGCAGCGGGTCCGGGATGCAGCGCAGATGGTGATTGCCATGTCTCTTGAATTTCTTACAGATGGGCTTTGTCTGTAATGTTTTATTGTGAGTGGTACTGAACTTGTGAATGGACAATAAAAAAGAATAAAATTCATCTTTATATACACCATTGACATAAACTACTTAAAACTGAAAAAAAAGAACTGTTACTTTCAAATATGAAATGCGGAGCTGAACGTAGTTCTTTTCTTTACTCATATGAATTTTTAGTTGTATAGTTTTTTCTTAATTTTAAATATGGTGTTTTGTGTGTGATTTCATGTATCTCGGAGCATTCGAGAGAGGGCCCTGCTCTGTGATATTGCTTATACAGTTCGAATGCATGTTTTGAATGTGGCTAACCTGTTACCATATTAATGGGTGAAATTTAGTAACAATAATCTTTATGATTAATCAATGTCACGGGTTTTTTATTCTGAATAAAGTTTATCTAAATTTCCTTCATCTATAGTATAAAGTTAAAAGTATTTTGCAAATCAAGGTACTCGTAGCTGAAGGAGTAACGTTTAAAAACCTAAGAGAAGGTTTCAGTTTTTTTACTCTTTTCGTCTTATTTTTAAAGCAATATTTTGAAAACTATAAAGTAAATGATCTAACATTTAAATTTCTTTCAAATAAATATGGTCAGACGGTAAGTAAAGAAATTTCCAATAAATATATACTAATGAATGTGAGCATATGTATGTGCATGTGAAGTATTTTAAAATATGCATGTTAATGTGTGTATCAATTTTACCTTAAAATTTGATTACCTTTGATCATAAGAACAAGAATTTTTAATTAAAAGTTTCACTTTTGAAATATGCAGTTTCCTTCCGAGTGGTAAAGGCGGTTGTAAAAAAGCATACATTTCTCTAGACGGTTCCTCCGCTCTTAATAATTTGATTAAAAAATGAACTTAATTCTTAATCTTGAATTCATAGACCCTTAGAAAGGCTTATGTTAACTAAGGATGAATTTTGTTTTAGTTTTGAAGAAGAATAAATTCAACCAAGCAAAATGAAACTTACAGCGATGGTAAACGTTGTAGCTAAATATAAGTTATATGCAATTTTTACGAGGATTATTCGCCATAAAACATTAGAATAAGTAATATCTAATGAGAGTTTTGAAAGATCGGTTACAATATTTATAAATTCTTTTATAAATATTTTCAATAACGTTATGCATTTTATTACCTGTTGAATATAAACTCTTTTTCTTAAAATGCTTCAGTTCAGCTGATAACTTAAAATATAGCTTAGTCTAATGATATTCCCAAACTAATTTTCAATAAAAATTTATTTTGAAATAGTCAATAGGCTCTCGCGATGAGGTAGATCCTAGGCTTTCTGTGTAGTATTTACTAATCATCAAACTTTGCTTTCAGAAAAAAAAACATTCTCATTTAAAATAACATGCTTGACAACTTCCAAGAAACAGAGACGTTTTTCGTTACAAATAATGATAGACATTGTTTAAAAAAAACAGACCTGGCGCATATTTAAAAAATGTTTTATAATATCGTTGTAAGGCACAATGTTTGCAAAATAAGAAAGCAAAAAGACGAAGTAAGAATTTCCTACAATTTCCTACAAACACAAAACAAAATGTTCGTTTTGCTCAAAATAAAGATAAATATGAGTCCGTCAGTATGAGATGTGACTTCTTGGAACACTGATACATATTTGGCACCTATAAACTATTGAGGAGAGCTTCACGAATTCTGATTCATTTGTCTCTCAGGGTGATTTTAAATTCCTGTAATCTTAAATGAGATTTCTGTATTTGAGCAATACGTCTACCTGGTGCATTGCTGGCGTCGTGTGTGAAATTTAGATCTAGGAAATATGCAGGTCATACCATGCATTCAAAATAATCCTTTCTTGTTAGAGTGTAAGAATTCAGCAGACCTTTGCGGGAGGATATTGTACTCCGTGTACAAAAATTATGAACCAACTACAGCCGGGAAGAAACAGAAATGACCGAAGAGAAAATCGACGCAATAGTTCTGTAATGTTAACGTTGGAGATGTGAGGAGGAGTTCTGCCATTGCACATAATACTTACCCATGCAACTACTCTTCTGAAATAATTATCAGTTTTGAATCAATTCATCACAAAAATTATTCTGAACCCTGATTCTAATTCCAACAAGTATGCTACTTATATTAATATAAGTTGGTCTGACATGGTCTGCTCGTGATGGAATGCATGCCATAGCTTCCATATATATAAGCCAACACTATGTAATCTCCGATAAATGACTCTCTCACACATGTGAATGCCAACAGAGTTGGAAAGGTCTGCAGCTATCTGGCCAGGAGTAGCATTTCTGTTGCTTTCGCCGCTAGGGCGACGTACCTACTCTCGTGAGGCACGGTTGATTTTGTAAGTGCTCCAGACGGATTTACATAACACTTCTACTTTCGGAATTTTTTTTAAATTGCAAAATAACATTTTTCGAGACGTTTATTACTGTGATAACTTGACTGAACCTTTTCTCTGCTTCGAGAAGACCAACTGCTGAAACACATTCGTACACACTCAAATGTTTCTCAGGCATTCTTTACACAATACTTGCCCCTAAATATGGAATAATACAGTACTATTTGAAGAAGCCGACAACATGTTTTTCTTGAAAACGTTGCTGCTCGTCATTATGAATACAGGAACAATCTGGATAACATGAGTGTACTCGCTTTTACACAGATGAAAGGTCTTGCCTTTATATGTATTTTCCTACGATTATGTGGTTTCCGGAAACGAAAATTTGCATACATCAGTTATTTCTCAGCAATTGCCAAGCAATGTATTATACATAGTATATTTAAAGCAGTATATTTAAATTTACTTAAACTGAGAGTCAAAAAGCGAAATGTTGGTGTCGGGAAAAGTTTAGTCAGACTCGTGAATTTAAAGAAATTACACTAAATGGCATTAATGAGATTAATTCCCTGGCATATAAAGCAAGAATTAAATTTTTAGAGCTATCAAGTGCCACAAACTTAAACCTTCAGTTTTGACATAAATCCTTGACTAAATTCTGAATTGGAACTAGAATGAATTCTGAAACAGTATTAAATATTCTGCCATTCAGCATCACATATTCATGCGAAGCGACGTTTTCACTTTTAGCGTTTATTCAATCCAAATGCTGTATAATGCTGAAAAACACTGAAGATAACTTAGTGCAGTTGTTTCAAATACTACGTAAAGATTTACTTTATTACTCTGCAAAAATAGTCCTTCTAAAAGCACACCCTTCTCATTAGACGTGATATTCTTTCATAAATTTAGTACATTTAAAAAAATGTTAAAGCTAATAATTTTCATACATGTATTGTTTACCAAAGGAATAAATTATTTATGAGAAAATATTTATTTTTATATCTTTACTCTATATTTAATATTTCGGATTTCGGAAAATTCCCTGTGATAAAAGGGGGTATGACTGCAAAACGTTTAAGAAGCGCCGAGTTTAAGCAATTTATTGCTGAATATGTATCTATAAATGAAGGTTTTAAATAACTATTAGAAATGAGGAAAATTTAAAACAAATTATAAATGTTTTAAAAGAAATCGATAAAAAGTAATTTTCTATGGAATATTGTAGCAGTGATATTAAAAAAGTATTGATGGCAGTATTACATGACAAAAAAAGGTATTGAAAGATTAAAGTATTGCATGACAACAGACAAACAATAAGATATAAAGCTATTATTGTTCATCTGACTTAAGAAATCATATTCATATCTATATAATAAATATTTATGACAATGATTAAATCACTTGATGCGCACGAATATGTATTCAGTTCAATAATTTTCAATCAGAAAATATTTCTTTGTCAAGAAAATCTAGATGTCCTGCATGTTTTGCGGCTCCAGAAAGAGAAAAAATGTTTCTCTGTTGTGCGACTTCATAACGTCTGTGATTATTCTTAAATACTGCATATTTGAAAATGTAGAGATTTTAAAAAGCAGCTTCACTAAATTTTGAAACAGCTACCAGTTATCTACTTTTTATATTGCATAGTAATATGATAATTATTGCTTTATTGGAAAAATGTAAATTGATATTCAGTATTTGAAGCCAAATAAATGTGTTGATAGAAATGTATATTAAGAATTTCAATTGAAGTTGTGATACTGTTTTAGATGTAATTGCGGAAGAATTTTATAGCTAACTTTAGAGTTAGTTAGAATGTAGAAGAATGTAGTTGTTTATCTGTTGTGTGTTCAATTATTTGTGCATTCCCCAAATCTTAGCATATAATGTAGGCTGCGTAGAAATTGTTTATGTAGAAAACAAGGCAAAAAAAAACACAAATTTTCATTTATGTTTTATTATTCTTAATACTTTTAGAAACTAATGTTCACCATAGTAACATTTCAGTATAATACCAAGTGACATATTTTCCCAACAAGTTATGAAGTTTCAGAGCGTTCGTTATGATCCCAAACTTCAAACCAAGTACAGGATGTCCTAAAAATTTTATACAAACTTAGTATGAACATAAAGTAATTGTTTATTAATATATGGTTTATTTTGTAAATTTAAAGGCATCTACAAAAAGAGTTACGTTTCGTCCATATCCTTTTTTAAATATAGCTCTCTCTCCAAACATTACCTCATGGAATCTCTCAATCTTCTGTACATTTTATGAAGTACCACTTCCATCTTTACTCCGGATTATCTTCATTGAGAGCATGGATAACTCTTGAAATGTAAATTTTCAATGACAGCACCTTAAAATGAGATGGGCACATAATTTTAAAAGTTTTGTCTGAGATTTTCTTTAGCTCTGGCTGCCTGTTTCCATCATTTTTTCTTTTATTTTTATTTTTTCTTTCTATTTTTTTTACATGTGGCGTCCGTTTTTACCCATGGTCTTTTGTAATAATAAATTTTTATAAGTGATAAAGATTTAAATTTATAATTTTAAAACTAATAATAAAAGTAAAAGTAGTTATTATTGCATATATTCATTATCCATTATAAACTTAATTCATTTATAGAGAAACGCTTTTAAAAATTTAAAACAGTTTTCGGGGAAAAAAATCTATACAACATTTCTAATTCATCTTTCTTTGCATTAAATTTAATAACAATAAAATTTAAAAGAAGCTCCCAAATTATAACTTTACTTTAAAAATCATTCTTACTAAATACGGAAAATATTTATTATTACTATTATTATTAATATTAGTATTTTAACTATTGCTGGAATTATTGTCGTGCTAAAAAGAGCTCTTTTGTATGCATTGACACTTAATGAGTCCATCTTATTCACAAAATTAAAGTCTAAGCTTTTTAACTACCATTTTTAATTTTTATTCACATTGTTTCTAACATATAAGACGTAAATCGAAATGGCCTACCAGCGGCTGAGCAGTAAAATCGCTGAAAAGTGGTAGTTTCGATCAGGGTTCAATTCCAGGTTGACGGACTACCAGTGTGAGCGTTTTCGTGGGTTTCTCTGGTGTAATGTGTATACGAGCCAGTTTTTCTTAGGTAGTCCTCCATAAAGGCATCTCTTCCCTTAGGCAGAGAGCTTTAGTGTGTTTTACCAAAATTAATTAAAATAAAACCCTAAATAGCAATGAGATCCATAATAATTAAAAATTCGTGATAAAATTCCCTTAAATGTGTGTTCAGTATCGAGATTTCAGCAAACTAAATGAATGAAAAATAACGTAGTTACGAAATATAAAAAAAGAGAAAAAGAATTATTTTATGTAATTAATTTAATAAGGATTTATATTAAGTAATTAATGTTTATTAGGAAAGAAATTTTACGTCAAAGTTTGCTTTTACTTAAAAGGATTTCTCGCACAAATCCCTTTATCACGTTTTTAGAAAGTGCTAATACTCTGTTTATATTTTATTAGGAAATATTATGTGCTCTAGACATGAATAAACATTTGCAAATGTAATGTTCCATGTTTCAACCCCATTATCAATATCAGATCCATTTGCATTCTCGAATTTTCTTACACATTCTACACATTCTTACAAGAGATTTGCAAACAATGAAAGTTTTGCATTTTAAAAGATTATTCGTAAAGAATCGCATTACAAAACTGTTTGAAAGTGTAAATCGAAATACCAGAACGATGGTTGGTGAACATGAGTGTTTTATACATACTAAGCTTTAGAATATTTTTTTTTTTTTGATTTTGTGTTGCAGCCAGCATCTCAGCACAGACTAAAACCTTTATTTCCAGTCTTTTATTTCTCTTCAGACTTTGTATAATTGTAATATTAGAGTAATACCTTTATTTGTTGTACAATAAAGAAGTCCATGCACTGGAGCAGAAGCATATGGTAGACTGTACATTAAAGACTAGAAAACAGTGTAAGTGGAAGATAATAATAGCGCATGTAAAAGAAAACTTGGTCTCTAAGATGCTGAAGTTAGAATATAGCATGCATCTATTATATTGTTTGGTCTAAACTAACCGTGGCTTCACTGACAAAAATGAACAAGAAGATAGAATCTGACTCTTTTGCTCAGTTTGAAAAAACATTTTGTACAAGGAATTTAAAAAACAACTAATATTCAGTATACATGAAAAATGACAACAACGCTTCAGTTAGCAGCGGAAAAAGTAAAATGTCCCCTTTATATATCACCAGATAATTCATTCGGTCTGATGACTTTAAATTTTATTTTGAGATCATCACTGAATATGCATTTTAGACGTTTTCACACTTTTAATTGAATGGAAGATGACTGCTTAATGAATTTGTTGTACGTGCTGCAGTAAGCAGTTCACAGAACGGTAAAAAAATGCTAGATAACAAATATAGCATTGTAGGTTACTCAAAGGAAAGTGTAACGTTTGATTAGCAAGCACATTTAATGATTTTGCTTTTGACATAATTAGTTTTTAACTGCTATTGCATAAATACGATCTACATCTATACATCATGATTCTCACAGTCGCATTACAGTGACTTTAAATTGAGCCATGTTTGACAATTATTAAAACATCATGGGATCGGAGATTTATATGATGTTGCTAAATAAACATGTAATGTTTGACAGATTCAAGTTTGAGAATGAGTTATTTGGTGACACTCTACAAAAATGCAAACTCCATGCTTCTGCTTTCCCTCCAAAGAACGTATGTCTGCATTGTATCATTGAATTATTTGCCACTGAAATTAAATAAAGCTGCATTAACACTAAAACTATAATTTCTGTCAAGAGTTCTTTTATTATGGGGTACTCTGTCAAGAGGTTTTCTATCACTGTGATAAAATTCTTCATTGAAGAGTGCTAAAATGTTTTAAATTACCTGGTGAAAATTCGAACATAGAAATTTTTGATTTTTTTTCTACTACTGTTCTATTTATGATTATATACGTTTTTTATGCTGAAGAATAGCTTAGTTTAAGAAATAATACATAACCTTACATATAAGGAAAATGTTTGGATTTTTTTATAAAAAGGTGTACCTATTTTTACATTTTAAAATTACTATCATTAAAAATTTTTATGCTTTTTCGAAAATCATGATTAACCCCTTCTGTTTGTCTTTTATTAAATATATGTATATTTTCTTAAGTACATGCGAATTATTGGTGCTTTAAAAATGGAGCATTTTAGACCTTTCATACAGCAGATATGTATAATACGGGACCATGTGTTTGTATGGGTCCAAAACCACCGTTTCGAGAAATGTAATTTACTGAGGTTATATATACTGAGTGTTTGTAATATGTACTATGTATCCTTATATATATTAATACGATATATATTGTTCTTGATGTGGACTATTAAATTTATGTCGATGAGACTGAATGTTTCTTTATTTCAAAATTTTGAGAATTGTTTTACATTGTTGGAACTGAATGGGGGAAAACGAAAGCTATTAGAATCTTTCTTGAAAAAATGGATCGCTTAAACACTTAATAAAGAGAAAGATGATGACAATAATGGAAGTATAATTATATTCTGGACTTCTATGGTTAGTGATCAATTAAACGATAACAAAATAAAGCGAAGGCTATCTGCTTTAGCAGATATTATTTTATGAGGGATTTTTCAAAGATATCTTTTGAAATACGACGAAACACACGACGAAAAGAACAAAAATATCAATACAACCAGTCCATCCTACAACAATGAAATAAAATACTCTTTCCTTTATTTATCTATGTTCCTTTCTTCCATCCATCCAGAGACTAACAAGCTATTACATGATTCGCAGTTTTCTAATGCGTTCGAGTAAGGAAAATAAATGAGAAAACTTTCTATATTTTGCATTAGTTAAATTTTGCAAAAATGAAAGTGTAGTTGCGTTTCAGGACGTTTGCATTTCAAATAACCTTGTCCTTACATTACGCAACATTTAAAAATATCGAAATTAGTAGTTAATCCCACAGGAACAAAGTAATAGTTAAACCACGCGGAGACAAAGTTTCTCAGAGACAGAATAATGTCTCCCTTGCAGACTCTTTGCCTGATAGCATTTCTTCTACACAAGATGATTCTGTTTTTAAGTTGCCCTGAATTACTAAATCAGCTAGAAGCAGATGACGTTATGATACCTAGTAGAAGACCTCCATCAATCAGACTAAAATATGACAATTTGCAAAATCGTTAATGCTTTTATTTATCAGAGCTTACTTTTAAAAATCACTTGTGCTAATAATAATAATAGCAATAGTAATAATAAACAGGAAACTTAATAGCAGGCTGAAAGTAAGAATGATCAAAACTGCAATAAAAATGGGAAACATAATAAATAAATAAATAAATAAAAAATAAAAACCGTAAATTAAAAAATAATATTAATAAAGCGTGGAGAGAAAGAATTGATTACGAAATGTAATGCATATATCTGTATACTATATGTGTACATATATATATGAGCGCATTTAAATTTAAAGAAGAAATTTTTTTAAATCTATTACTTCATATATAGCGTAATATAATATATACACAGATTTGAAATAAAGCATACTTGCACATATAATACATAAAAGTACATAAATCATTAATACATGAAAGTGAAAAGCAAATTTTTCACTTTATAAATAAAGTAAAAAATCTAGGAATTATATTTATATAATTAATATAAAATTAAGTGAATAATTAATTAATCCATATTAAAATTATTAGAATTTATGTGATATAGTAAAATAAGGTAAAATCTGTATATATTAAAGCAAAAATTTTAATAATTATGTTAACAGAATTCTGTTGATCACAAAAGCAATAAAATATTTGTTTCTAGTGCGAATAAACAAAACACAAGCTAAGCTAAAAGGTGAAAAATCACAAACAATAGGAAATCAGAAGTATGATTAAATTCAAACAGACTATAAATTAGGCTTTTCTTTTTGTAATACTTGTTAGCATATAAAATTAAAGTAATTCCCTCAAAAAAGAAAAACTATTCTACCGTCTTTTTCCGAAAATAAGACACTGTCTTACTTTCTTTTTTGGTCCAAAATAAGCGCTAGGGCTTATTTTCGGGGAAGGGCAAAAATAAAAGTACATTTATATATTTTTATTTTAATATTTATTTTACACAGAATACAGAAATTTAAATTTATTCAATTACAGTCATGTCATCTTCTTCTGGAACATCGTCATAAATAAAATTCTGAATTATATTCTGATTTTCTTCCAAATCCATTTCCTGTTGAATCATTAGTCCGAATCTTTCATGTCTTGCGATATAGCTATCGTTAAATGAATACTTCTTGTCTAAGTAGTCTGTTCGTAGTGCATTGGAAACATCACTATCAGTTATTTTGTCCCATGAATTTTTTACCCAATTCACAACTTCTTGTAAAGCTGGTTTTACTAAATTACCTCAATGATTTCTCACCATTCTGTTTTCAATATATTCATTGATTTCCATCCTCAAATGAACCTTGAATGCCTTGTTTATTGCAATGTCAAGTGTCTCGAAGTAACCAATCATTCCTGCCGAAATCATTATTTGATCAATCTTCCTCTCAGCAAGAAAGTTTTTCATGTCTAGCTCGGTGAGTACTGGCTGAATCCCAAATTAGTAAACCTCTATTCTGACCCCTCAACAGTGGTGGCAGCATAAAATCAACCCTTTTTCTTATAACTGCTTGGGTGCACCAGGCGTTTTCACTTTCAATGACATAAATTCCTGAAACACGTTGAATCTGGTCTTTTTTACCTTTAGTGATTAAAAATGGCAATAAATTCTTGCCATCTAAACGAATCGCCAAAATACAGGTAATACCGTAACCGGTAGAAGGAACGTAAATTGACGAAGAAGCCTTGTGGTGAACTGTCGTTTGAGCTCCTTGGCCTAGGAATACCGCGGTTTCATCCATAGAAATTATGTTGGAGAGTTGGTATTTCGAAAAATCGATGCCATCAACAAAAAGCTTAAACGCAGGTGCACTCTTAACAACTTCATTGTCTTCCAGCTTAAACAATGTTGTAGATCTCCTTAGAGACAGTTCATATCGTTTAAGGAAGTTGTCCAACCAGTGTGACGATGCTTTAAATTCTTCTGTGGATATATCAAATTCAATTGCTGTTTCAAGGGCAAATTTTTGAATATCAGCCCTGCGCACAACGAAAGCCATTGCTCTCCTGCCTGCAATCCATTCCCAGATGCAATCTTCCAACTCAGAAAATAACGGCTGCCGACCTGATCCAACTCTGCGTTTTTTCTCATTTCCTTGGTCCACCAGTTGACACAGGTAATCGTAGTCTGCACGCCATTTACGAACCATACGGAGATCCAGCATCTTCTCTTTACAGAATGCTGCAAGATTTACACCCCTGGAGTCTTCCACGATTCCGTTTTTGTACTCGACGGAATAGCTCTTTCGTTTTATACTCATTTTAACTGGGGTTAAAAATTATTCACTTTACTTTTAAATAAAATTACGCATGAGGAAATAATCAGGCTTACAAGACTGAAATGAATGAACGTTGCATACCAGCACTGTCGCTCAATGTAGATTGCTGCCTTGTGTTGTATTTTTAAGATAAATTCCAAGAATTAATTTGAAACGAACTGTAGAGGTAAACAATTAATTTCTCGGAATATTTTGTTTCAAACATTTTACTGAAATACAAGTATTAGGAAAGCTAAACATATTATTACTTAATAAATCAACAGCCTTCTTTTAACGAATTTTTTTGTCACATTATTTTAACTAGGGATTATTTTCGGGGGATGTCTTATTTTACAAAAAGTTCCGAAAATCAGGATAGGACTTATTTTCGGAGGATGTCTTATTTTACAAAAAGTTCCGAAAATCACGATAGGGCTTATTTTCGGAGGATGTCTTATTTTCAGAAAAAGACGGTAGCATGTTTACGTAATGTTAATCAACTGAGTTAAAAAAGTACATCGCTCTCTTGCTTACAATACCAAATCACTTTTTTCAAATTGAAAAAAAAACCTATCGGTTATAAAAGAGGCAATCGGAAATTGTGATAAGAAATGAATATCAAATCATAAATTAAGTTTTTAAAGATAATAACAAAACTAAAACGATTCGTTGCATGAGTAATTTAGTAAACGAAGCGCTAATTTAGCTAAGGGCCAGTGTTTTTCGAACATGTGATTTTCATATGTAATTTCATTGGCAGTCTACAGCAACACTGTATACTGTCTTAGTCAATGACCACGATTTCTTGCGCAGGCGCTGAAGACAAATCTGACGCGCCGGCCATACCTTGTAGACTGACTGGTTGGTGCACGGTGATGTGCAGGCACCGCAGATGTCGAGGGATTCTTTGCATGAGTAATTTAGTAAACGAAGCGCTAATTTAGCTAACCGCCAGTGCTTTTCGAACATGCGATTTTGATATGTAATTTCATTGGCAGTCTACGGCAACACTGTATACCGTCTTAGTCAATGACCACGATTTCTTGCGCAGGCGCTGAAGAGAAGTATCTGACGCACCGGCCATGCCTTGTAGACTGATTGGTTGGTGCGCGGTGATGTGCAGGTACCGCAGATGTCGAGAGATACATACACTGATTTACATCTTCTCATGTAGATAAGCCTTTACACAACTGCATAATACATTAATGGCATGTATTAAAAATGACTTTATTTGAGAGAAACAGAAAATATTCCTTCAGTGTACTTAAATATTCAACAATTATTACCATATAATTGAGCTAAAGCAATTATGCATTTTATAGAGTAATAGATAATTGCTTTATTTCAGATCTATAGTAATGTGAATCATTATATACTATGCCGCGCTGTTTAATGCCGAATGTTGTTAAATGTTAAGCCATCAAAAATACTCTTTATATTTCAAGGAGCTTCCTTGTCATACAACGGCGGCTGATCTCACATAAACGATTGTTACCCATGTCAGAAACACTGCTTAGGTCAAATAAACGATTGGGTTATCCATGTCAGAGACACTGCTTATATTTCAATTATCGTCCTTACATTAACTAGAGTTAAAAAAATGAAAATAGATAAGTACTTTACTTCACAAAAGGAATTTATATTTTTTCGTATTTTCGCAAACATCAAAAACAGGAACATTTGAGGACAGCTGAGTTGCAAGGAATTAAAAGAGTCACCTGGTAAGCACTCTTAAGCACAGATTTCTGATAACTGCAAGATCTCGTAATCAACTCCGTATGAAAAACCATGTTAATCATGTATGGGTTGTTCATGAATTCCTCTTGGTTATGTAACGCCCTGATAGAATTAGGCGTCGCCATAGATAATTATGAAAATTAAAAATTTTTGTGGCATCCACCCTCCCAAAAATATTCAAGATTGTGTTTGAACATTTGAGACAACTGAGCTTAAATAACTAATGAATATGCTTCTCCACTGGATCGTATAAGATGGTGTTGATACACTCGCTTCATTAAATAATACGATAGGTAACTATTTCACCGCGAAGAACAAAATATAAAATTACACTCTGAAGTAGCAAATTAATATCAGATTCATTATTTTGGGGTAGTATACGTATATTCGATTATTCTTTAAAATTAAAACACAACATATTCTTCAATTAATTAGCTTTTCTGATGCTATTAAATTTTCTGCGTAAGATTTATCTTGGTAACTTAATAGATAGGAATAGTTACGTACAAACAATTGAACCTACCTGTAATACGCAGGAAAAGCTTCTTATTTTGCGTCTAATTCTTCCTTCAAGGAATTTTACGCATTCAAACCTGTTTTATTCTTTATTTCTAAAAAGCTTAGAATTCCTAAGAAGTATTACAAGTAAGCAATGTTTGAATAAGCGACGATGCTATATACGAACATTAAGAAAAACACATTAGTTCATTTTCATTTAATAAAACTGCCGTTTTTGCATGCGTTATTACAGTATATATCGTGCCATTTCAGACGAGTACATAAAACCCACTTAAATGAATTTTGAAATTTTCTTCATTATTTGTGATTTCTCATAGATCACGTATTACTTTCTTATTAGATTTAAGCTTTTATCCATATGAAGTATGGAAAATATTCTGCTGGTATACTCAGAGTCAGGCTGACTTATTCTAGACGTTTTGGGCTGAAAATACACCACCGAAATCTAAAATGAATATGTTTGGATATATTTCAATAGATCTGAAATTTTGAAATTTTGAAGTGGGGGAAATTATTATCACAGTGTTAAAAAAGAGATAATAATTATTAAAAATATTCAAAGTGCTCTGTTCCGTCATGCACAGCATTTACCCATGCGCAATGCTAAAAACATTTTATACATCTGAAATAACATATTAAATTTTAAATAATATTCAGTTTAACTGTTTACATTAACGGAAGATTTCTGCTGAATATTCAGTCCTTAAAAATTCAGAACGTTTAGAAACAATCATCAGCTTGACTTAACAGAAAAGATTTCCTAGTACTCGACATAATTGTATTTATCAAATTCACGTATTAAGCTTCCAGGGATAATTAGATAACACAGCCGAGAATATTTCCCTAACTCTCATGTAGCTCCCTCAGTTTCATTAAATTATGTTATTAACTATCAGCTGCAGTGATGAACGATTATTTTTTATCCTTTTATCGCGTATGTCTGTGTCAATTATCTTGCTTGTTCTAAGTACATATCCATATTTTATGACCCTCATATTGACTTAGATATATGCCATCATCCGGAAATTACATTACAAAGGAAAATTTTCTTAACTCGTATGATTGGGTGATCATTCAGTTAAAGTAACACATTATACTCCCCAAAATAATTGCAATATAAGCAAATGTAAATATAGGTAAGAGAAATGTTACCATTAATCATAAAGATTCTTTAGAAATATTGGAATTTGATTTTCTACTATTCGTAAGTTCATCAGTGATAAGATTGTTCAAGTATTAAACAAGAGTATTCAAGAAATAACACTTTATTAGTGATTTAAGCAGTAAAAAATATTACAGTTAAAATAGTTTTATTATGAACTTAATAAACTATATTTAAGAGCATAAGATAAGACAAAATTTGGATTTTGGAATTATGATAGATTACAACTTCGAAACATGATTATATAAGCAGTAAGTTTTCTAATCAAGAATACATATTCAACATCACTGTACGCGCAACTAAATATTTTGCGCCTGGTATCAGTAACTCTCCTATTTGCATGTAGCTCATTAAGAACTAATTATTCATTGAGAGTTGGGGAAATTAAGCAGTTTGTAGAGTTACTGAAGGAGGAATTCAGAGTTTCGTTTGAAACTAAGTCGAAGTAACTCTCAAATAAATGTCGTCAGATATCGAGGATATTCCACTTTAGGAAAGATATTCACCTGAAACATAGCAAGGAAGTTCATTTTATATGTGTTTGAAATCGTAATTGATTGTTCACATACATTTAATATTTCATCAAATCTAGAAACACGAAGTTTGGCTCTAAAAAGAAATTAAACATTCAACCATTTTAAAACAGTTAGAGGTTATATAATTACCATAAAAATAAGTAAATAATTAAGTAAGCATAGCATATTCAGGCCATTTAGTACTATTTACTTGTACATCAAACTATATTTTCTTCAGTTCAAGAAACGTTGGTAAGGGAAACATCTGAAAAAAATTGCAAAATGAAATCTTATTAAACGATATCATTGCAGAATTTTACATTAATTTCCAAGAATAGTTACATTACTGAATTTAAATAATCATTATCAGAGTTTAAGTAACAAAACGTACAACTTCTAATGTTTCTAATTAGTTTATCTATGCTCCGACTTTGTAGAAACCTGGTTGAACGATGTAGCCATTTATCTCTGGTTCCAAATGTGTAAAGGACAAAGTCTAAAGGAGGATTAACCTCACCCTTAATTATCTCCAACTACGAATACATATGATTCCTTTATAGAGCTTATAGAGAAGCTTCTTGGGCTTTAAATCAAGATAAGAACATAAGAAACTAATCTAATGCTAAACTTAGACGGAGTTGTACAAAGTTATCTAACGTAGTTGGTCCTTAATTAAATCAACCTCCGAATATCAGCGGGGACGTACAATACGGCCGAATGTAGTTAGCTTCAAACAACGAAGCAGCCTGACGGCAAACAGGCGCCACTAAGGACTCCTAAAATCTTCTGAAGTAATCGAAACCTTCTTTTACATACTCTTTCTACCTCATTTACAAGTAACGCGATACTAAAAACTTATTCTGACAAGGAATAGTAGGTAAGAAAGTAGAATAGACAGTACAGCATGTTTAAAATTTAAAATAACTGTTAGAAACTTAAAATAATCTTGTACAATCTAAATTTAACGGAACGGGAAATGTAGTCAATTAGATCTAAACATTTTTCTTAAGTGCCTAACTGACAACATTTTAAGGGAAAAGAGTTCAGGAAACACAAGTTGGGGCATGGTTATTTTGCCTGTGCGCAAAGTTCAATTCACTTGAGAATATAAAAAAAAAACTGGAAAGTTTTCAAAAGATTATAACTTGCGAGAAATCAAATTACAATTTAATTCATTTAAGTCGCACCTAAATAAATTATTACTCATAAATTTGGGAGGATAAGATTGCAAATTCTTGACAGAAGATGGCAAATTCTTCTATCGTATGCACCACTTCATACGATGGGAGAATTTCTAATTTCTTTAAAATAATTTTCGTTGAGATGTAGATTCCACAGAGAACGCTGGCAGAAGAAACACTTAACATTTGGTATGGCCTAACAGCACACAATCATCGCTGTTTGTGCCATGTTTCGGCAAATAGGATGCCGTCACTGGTTCTCCACTTAAATAAAGGGTAAGAAGATTCTTTGTTCTTGAGTTCAAGTTAATGTCTACTGCAGTACAATAACTTCATGCGTATCTGTTTATTTCCTTCTTCACTCAGTCATAGGTCATAGGTCATCATTCTTGTGATATGTAACGACCCGAAGGTCTCTGCCTATCTAAAATCATTTCAAAGTCCTTCATCCAGCTAGATAACAAAAACAGTTTAGATGCAGAAATTCCATTCGTCATGGGGTGAAATTCAAATAGCTGTTTCTGCAAAGGAAATTATAAGCACAAACAACTTTGTTCTCTTATAACTTCATTTCTGCAACACGTTATACACTCATGGACAAAAAAATTAGCGCACCAAGAAATAATTGCGGGATCGTAACGAAACTTGCAATGGAGGTACATGTCGGGGAGATATGCAAATGAGCAGCGTGATTGCGTATTACGTATAGCGGGTAGAGGACGTTGAACGTCCTACTCTGTGGAGTATAAAGCAGGTAACCAAAGCTTGTTTGAGAGTGTTGAATTATTTACAAAGGAAGAGATGAGGTAGACATGCCATTACGCCATGTTCGAAGGCAATATGAGCAATTCTCGCAGTTTGAGAGTGGGAGAATCGATGGGATGATGGAAGCTGTGTGGTCAGCTAGGCGAGTAGCTCGTCAATTAGGCCGCTCTGATTCTGTTGTGAGGAAGTTTTGGGGCCAGTGGACCCGAGAGATGTCATGTACACGAAGACCAGGCTCAGGACACCCTCGACAGACCAGTCGTCGAGAAGACCACAACATCATAAGAAATGCACGCGTACAGCCAACTGCTTCATCGGCCGCCATCCAGGCACAGGTAGCACCTCCACTAGGGGGCCCTGTGCCTTCTGCGTCTTGAACCATACGAAGGCGCCTGGCTGAAGGACAGTTGGTATCGGGGCTCCCATTACGTGTCTGCCCTTGATGTCCACCCATCGACTCCTTCGTTTGGAGTGGTATCGAGCACGAGGAAACTGGACTGCAGCGGAATGGAACCAGGTCGTCCTTAGCGACGAATCCAGATTCAATCTCGGCAGTGATGACATTCGATTTCGTGTGTGGAGAGCTCGTGGTGAACGCCTCAATTCTGCCTCTGCTGTACAGCGACACATCGCTCCCACAGCTGGTGTGATGGTATCGGGTGCCATTGCTTACAATACACGGTCACCCCTAGTATTGTTCCGTGGCACCATGACAGCCCAGCAATATGTTCATGAAATCCTGCAACCACATGTGTAGTCACTCATTCAACGGCTCCCAGGAGCCATTTTTCAACAAGACAATGCTCATCCTCATACGCCAAGGGTGTCACAAGACTGTTTCCGCACTGTTACTACCCTTCCTTGGCCTGCCCGATCCCCAGCTTTGTCTCCAATCGAGCATATCTGGGATCATTTGGGACGACGAGTTGGGCATCTCACAAGTTTGAACGAACTAGAGGCAAGGTTACAGCAAATATGAAACGAAATGTTTCAAGACATCATACAGAACTTGTATGACTCAATGCCCCATCGTATCGCATCGTGTATTCGCCCTAGAGGGGTCCAACGGAGTATTAACTCATCCGTTCTTTTGCCTTTTTCTCTGAAATAAATTATCCTTTTTCTTTGATTTTCTTATCATTTACTTATATCAAAGTAGTCATTATGTATGTAAAATTTCGTTTCATTTTGAGGACTCTTTCTTGGTGCGGTAATTATTTTATCCATGAGTGTAGATACGATGTATGGAACATCAATAGTGATTAGATTATATCTATGAATACACAAGTGCAATAGGCCCCAATGAATGCGATTACTTTTGCCTATTACTATATTGATAACATTAACCGAACGTTAACATAAGGGGGTGAAAAAAGTATCTTTCGAAACATTATTGGGTTCAACTATTTAATGCTTAACTAATAGTTAGTATAAGAGTTTAACTAATATAAACATAATTAGAAACATATAAATACTTACTTTCGCGACACTTTAATTAGAAACAAATCTCTTCTACAATTATTAGGCAAACGTTCATTTATGAAGTTCACAATACTTCTGGAATTCATATTCATAGCGTTTCTTGAAAATTATTTGAGGAAAGAATAGTCATAAAACTCGTAGAGCATCCTTCATGTCAGCATTATTCGGAAATCCACCAATTCAGCTTTATTTTCTAAATGTTATCACGTGTTGTGCTTGGCTTTGTTTCATTAGTTACTGGCAGATATATTCTTCTGAGCTTTATCGCCGTATAGTCAGTATCTCTGCAACTTGAGATTTTCTAGAAATATCTGCTCAAGAGTTAAATTCTTTTTAATTCATGTTAGTTGGAAAAGATTATTTATTTCTCCACTTTCTCTATTTCATCATTCATTAAAAGGTTGGCGTTGTTAAAAGAGTTCTTTATTGTCATCCAAGATAAATTCAGCAGACGCAGCAGTTAAGAAGGCTCATTTGCCTTGCATATTCTGTTTGCATCACAGATCAAGCAATGCATAACAAATACCGGCGTCTATTTTCATTCAAGACTTAATTTAGAAATGCAGCCGCCTGCACAATAAGCAATCTTAACCAACAAAGCATACACTCACCACCATAAGGGTATTTATCGAAACGCCATTCCTGCAGACCACCCAGTGTCCATGATCTCGATAAAGAAAGGGAAACAATTCCATTGTCCTTGGAAGACACATAAAAAGTAAGGGTCATATTCTTTACCTTGTAGGGATTTACATTTACTTCAAGTAACCAGTTAAATTTAATTTTAATTTATTTCCTATGAGCCTCCATTCCCTAATTTGCCAGTGCCAGTATATTTAAATTTGATAGCGTGCGTGAATTAATGCAAATTCTACCAGAGGGAGAAAAGGTTTAAGTGTCAAGCTCTAGGGGGAAAGTTAGAGAGTGTGGGAAAACTCTGTGCGTATTGCGGGTTAGCAGTTATTGCGGGTTAAACGTGGCGTAACAGCTATTACTTTGCTGCCGCTAAATTTATCAACGCTCTGTTAGGAAACATGATAGTCTGAGCCCTGTAGCTTAATTCTACTACTTGTTAATATCTTCAAATTTTGAGTTTAGTTCTTACTGTTTCAGTTTCTGCCCAAGCAGAGGCGTAGTGTGTTAGCGTTGAGTTGACGCATTGTAAATTATTTAAAAAGTGTAATAAAGGGTAGTTTTAAAGCTTCTTCTGTGCAGTCATTACTCTCCAGATTTCGTGCAAAAATAGACAAGTAGATCTTACAACCTCTTAACTCGCATTTAAGCTTATATTTTGCCGACCAGTTTCCTGTCAAGGACTCCAGATTTACAAAACCTCCGAGACCAGAAATGCTACATAGCAATTCATTGGAATTTATGTTCGTATCATCTATGCTATAAAGAACTCTAACATTAATTTCACAGCGATAGCGCCGTTTCATTTCTCTAATAATCCTTAATCACATTGCTGAAGTATGGCTGTGATATTTGCTTGCAAATAAGTTTGGTACATGTAAGAGCGATATCTACAGCATTTTCTGTGCAGTTATCAGTAAGAAGAAGAATATCATTCTTCAATTCGCTATCCCGTTTCAAAAGATAATTAGAAATTACTGACGTCATCAACTCCTTTGACTTATACCCTTAGTCTGCAGCTAAATATTGTAATGTTTTAAAGTACCCGGATGTTCCTTTTTATCCGATTACTAATAGTTTTTAACTTTATATATTGACGTAGTATAAAATGATGGTACGATCTTCTGATGTTTTAATCCGTTTGAACTTTCAGTTTTTAATAAACATGTGGATTATTGATTTTTATATACACACTTTATTTTAGCATTCAATACGCAAGATTTCTAAAACTTAAGTATCATTCTCTCATAAACAATTTGTTGCCAGATTCGAAAGCTTAATGAAACTCCGGTAGGCTGGAAAATCGTGACTGACGTCACGAAATACTATCTGTTGAGAGGTTGGGACATCCTTCCCACTCTGGTCAACCTCAAATGGTACGAATTGAGGTTGACCAGTCGAGTTACTCCTTTGCGACCAACGCGCAGGACGCATGATCTGCATTTTATATCCCGTCTTTTCATTGCCTATTCAACGAGGACACTTTTCCATACTTCCCGAGGTCTAACGTCCACCTTTAGAAGCGACACAAGATCTGTTTCCCTAATGAGAACTAATTTGTGGGTATTGCGTACTTCATAATAACTTTGCTATTCTAGAAGATGGCGTTTAGACCATCTCTTCCAAAATGAACCAATAAATCTTGGTGCATCCTCCAATTACTCGTAAGTTTCGCATTTTCGGATTCAGATTTCAATGGCAACGCTGCCAGTTTCTGACCAGTTCTAAAATAACCTGGAGTCAAGGCTTCTTCAAAATTATCCCTTCCCAACTCATGCAGTAATGGTCTGCTGTTTAGGGTGGCATTAGCCCCTCCTAACTCAATTAAGAGTCCTTCTTCATCCAGCAAAGAACGACCAAGTGATTTTCTTAGACATCATTTAGTTAATTCTATGAAACGCTCACACCAGCTTCCCCACCATGGCGCTCGTGGTACAATAAATTTCCAATCAATTCCGTTTGTAGCACAAAAATTTTGGACTGCATTAGCTGTTATGGTATTTCATAGCGAGGCTAAGTCTTTGTTTGTGGGCATCAAAGGTAGTGGTGTTACCGGAATAGATAGTGTGAAGATTTGTCTTCGACTGATAATCCTCTGCAATGCCATCATGAATTTATCAATATGGTTTTGCATGAATTCCACATAAACTTGGGCTAAATCTAGATTAATAGACAGTGTGTGATCTAGTGTGTTTACGCACAAAAAGTAATTAGATCTAAGTAAAGTTTATACCTTGCGAATTCTCAGACAGTTATAATTCTAATAACAAATACAACAAAGGCATTTTAGAAAGACCTAGAAAACATTGCTGCTATTTCAGATAAATTGAACATTTAGAGAAGAGTTTCGAAAACCGCTTACAGATATAAAAGTCATTCACACAGCCAAAGAAAATGATTTAAAATAAATTGAGTACTCAAACAATCTTTACAAAACTTAGAACAGATATTAAAGTCACTTAAGCAGGTTAACTAATGTTACGATTGTAACAAACATAACTATAAAGTAAATTGTTTTCTGATAATGTCTGGAGATTAAAGTTATAATAGCCAGAACGTTAAAAATTATTTGAAGGTACAAGAAGCTTATAAGAAGTTACTGAAGCTGTATTAAGATTTGTTTTACCAATATTTTGTTCGCAAGAAGTTATCTTCAGATGTTCTTAGTGAGTATATCAGGACTTCTGTGTTTTGTATTTGATTTTGCAAACATAATTGGCGTCCTGAGTAGGAACTTACTAAAAGCTATATTCGTGAGTGTGTAGAAGATACAACAAAGATAAGAAGGGTTAAAATTACCCTTTATTTGCTTATCGATTTTACATACGTTCTCGCACTTCGGGATAAAAAGACCAACCACTTGTGGTCTTAACGTAAAAGAATATAAGACTACTAACTAATTAAAATTTAAATAAGAGCTAACTTTTAATATTTTACAGAAATGACTAGCACTAAGACTGGACTTTTAAATTACTACGGAAACTGCGGAAAACTACAATACGTCTTTAACTTTCAAGAGGATTTAAACCTTTGGCCTTAAAAGCGGACAGTAACTGATGATTCGCGTGAAGCCTCATAGCAAAAGGAATCTCTCTCTCTCTCTCTCCTACTCCTGCTCTAGGCAAAAAGCCATAACTTAAATACTTAAGCGTTAACAAGTACAATTTGCGTAAACATATTCACGTGTTAATTCTGACCGGAAGTGAGAATAAGATATGATAGTAAAGTTTTAAAATAAAATAAACGTTAGTGAACTTAAAATCCTTGCAAGTAGTTTAAAATTTCTGTCTTTTAAGCATCGCATTTCGTTTTATGACCTAGACTACTGTTTCTTAAGTAGTGGTCCGCAGAGCACAAATGGTTCTCTAAGACTGTCCTTTTGGTAATCGTAGATTTCGAAAAAAAAATGAAAAATAAAACTCAAATGAATAGAGTATACTACATTATAGCTAAAACGCTCATAGAGTTTGGAAATTACACATAGCAATCACTTTTCTCCCCAAGACTGACGTTTTATGAAATTTATTACCCTTTACTTTTCCTAAGGACTTTCCAATCTAGTATATTTAGTATATCTAGTAAATCCTAGATTATTTAGTATATGTATTATATCCTAGGTTATTTAGTATATCTAGTATATTCTAAGTTATTTAGTATATGTAGTTTATCTAGTACATCCTAGAAAAAGGGATTTAAAACGTTATGATATTTTTTCCGGCATGCCTCCAAACATAAAACAGCTGAGTAAGAATCATCAGGCTCATCCACCGCATTCATTTGAGTACAACAACTAATTTAGTTTTTAATTAATAAAGTAAAGATTATCCAGACTTTAGTAGCTTTGAATTATTAAAAAATATATAAATATCCTTCTATACATTTAATTACTTAATACCAATAAAAATTAAATGAATTTTAATTAATAATTTATTTTATTGAAAAAATAAAATATACTAATAGTAATATATGCCAAAAGTAATTGTTCTCGAGAAAAAATAAGGTGGCCCGCAGAACATTCTAATTTATGAAATAAACCTTACCTGAAGAAAGTTTGAGAAATGCTGACTCAGACTATACATACGAGTATAAACAAAAACAAGATTGCTGCTTATTTCGCTTAAGAACAGCATATCATGGTCAATACATAAATCATTTTCAATTATCCAGTAATAATTGAGAAGTCTTTCAAAACACAAAGGTAAAAAAAATATATCTAATGCGAAAGCTACGCATATAAACTACTATGAATCTGAATTCTGATTTTGATTTTTTTAAAAATCTAATTCAACTCATCACTCTATATGAGTGTTTTTATTCCTTGTACGCAGTAAAAAGGAAGTACTGTAATCTCGAAAAATTTCAGGTATCATATTTCAACAAAAATATCTATTTTGACTGCTATCGAATGCAATTCAACGATGTTTTTGAGTGACATTCATACGCAAGAACAGAATAAAGGACTCGTTTTAACCCAAAAAATTATAAAACTGCTTTAAAATGGATGCTGAAGAGATATTTTCATGGCATCTGTGCGTACACATGTGTATCTCGCATTATTCTAAAACGAGTTACCTCAGAACGTTGAAATTTTGTATATGGGACTGCTATAACATGTAGATGTGCACCTCCTATTTTGGTTGCAATCTACCGCACCAAAAGTATATAAATTTATGTATATATATATCAACTGTGTTACTCGGGTCAATGAGCTTCTTTTTTTATTCTTACATGTTGGCAAATTATGCATTTGTTGCTTAAAAAATTGCTGAATTATGTTGTTCTTATGTTCCAGTAAAGGGTTTTATGCCTTTAGTAAACTTGCATGCAAGATTTGTAGAATTACCAACAATTTAAAAGTTGTTTAATTGCGGCTAAGCCTAATCATTTTTCTTATGGAAGATATATTTGTTTACATTTTAAACTTAGGAGAATAGTGGATTTGTTGCCAATCTAGAGAAACTAAGCTTCGCAACAACGAAGATAACGCCTTCTTTTATTATTGCGAATTAAATCATGCTTAATCCATTCTGGAATTTATTCGAGGAAATAAGTGTTTAAGATTTACTTCGTAGTTTTGAATATACATATTTTGAGTTTTTATGTATTTCTGCCATGTCGCGAAATGAGATCTGAATTGATTGAATGAGAAATACTGAATCGTATGTGAAAAACTGTTGCTTTCGTTTTTTGTTTGCTTAATTTCTTTTTGCACATCGTGTTATATTTATTATAGTATTTGAATAGAACACGTGGAAACTATTAGGTAATTCTCCAGATGATATAAATAATTTTTGTGCGTTTTGATGAGTTACAAAATGAACGAGATGTAACGCTGTTAAGTGGAGCTAGAGCCAGAGCGTCGCTGTGGAAAACAAATTTAGTGAATTTTAAGGAGTCCATTTATTCTATTGTGTTTATACGCTATCGACGAAGTAGATTTAATTCAATCCAATAAGTGTAAATGAAAAGCAAAATACATGTAATTTAATGTTCCGTACAAGGAAGTCCTATGGTGTACACATCAGATTTTTTTGTTTATAAGATTTGTTTTCATTCTTAGTACAGTAAACTTTGCTCTTCAAAACATTCTGCTGTGACCCTTCGTCAACTGTCTTAGTAATTCAAATTATTTCATAGTTTTGGAAATAGATATTTAAGTAAATCAGTTTCGAATCAACGTTATAAGTATTAATGAAAATAGAGTAAGTCATGATTGGATCTAAATAGTACAGCCGCTTAAAGTGAACAACAGTAAGTGCTAAATAAAATTACTTTTATGGACATAGAAACTGTAAAATTCAATCGTTATATAACCATTGAGTAATATTTACATAACACTATCTGATATTAATTTGCACAATTTTGAAAGTTTTTTAAGGCATTTCTTTGAAGGAGGAAAATAACTTCCTTAGGCTTTCTCCTTATTTCTTTCTTTCAAATTAAAGAAGATTGCATAACACTCAACATTAATGTTTACTTTGCTGCAGAATGTTTCTGATGGTAATTGTAAAATGGATTTCATTTCAAATCGTTTTGCGTCTTGTACAAAATCATTCCTTAAGAAAGATTTCTTTTTTGAACTCTGAATGTTCGACGAATGTGCTCCAGACAATTTTATGGCTAATAAATCTTGACATAAAAAGCATTAATATCGAAGGACTTTTAATCCCGCAGCGTTAGCTCTCTTGTTCTGAAGATAAATATAATAAAATTTATATGCATCTTTTCTGTTGAAAATACATAGCGAAACGCTTTCATACGGAGGTATGAACGGAAAGAATAATCGGCATAAAATCTGAATGCACTTAGAACAAATGATTCAAGAAAAACATTTTAGAAAACAAATGCATTAATGGTATACTTAAATATATGATATATCTGTCTTACATCAAATATTTATAAAAAGAAGTACTTTAATGCATATGAAATATAATAATACACATATGATAAAACAGACAATCAAGAGCAAAAATGCAATACATTTTATTTCTAGTGATGTAAGAATAACAAGAGCAATTTCAGAGCAATCGCAAGATGAGAAGTTTAAAAACAGACATCTTATTTTGCAATATGAAATTTGCAGTTATAATGTCAACATATATATGTATAATACATTGTATGGCATATTAAATACTTATTAATTGTACGTATAGAATATCATTGTTTCTTTAATGAATTCCATATCATTCAGTCACAGTATACTCTATGCCATTATGTCACAGTATGCCATTAACTAGAGATGCATCAATTATATTTGCAAATACAAACCTGCCTGACTTAATATAAATTTTAATTTACTGACATAAAGAATTAAATTGAGAACGTAGGGGTCTTATTGAATTTTAAACTATTTTAATGTCGCTTTCCATTAGTGACGTGAACCAAAAATACATATAAATGAATAATAATTACGTACGTTATTTTAAATTAATTATTAACTTCTGGTTAAATAATCAAACAGCTATTTTCATGCAACATAAAAGTTTTTAAGAAACATATATTTGGAATTATTTTGCAGCATGGTTTTCTGTATGGTAACAGGAATGGATAGAATATTCTCAGTTTCTATTTGCTTTTGTGTAGCAAATTCAGTTAATTATTTAAGTTTGACTTAGGATTTAATTTTTATTATTCTAAATTTATGCTACACAGCGTTATTTTATTTAACATGCTGTATTTATATTTGGTTTATTTTAATTTTAATTAGGGATTTTTGGTACTTTAGATTTGTGCGTTCCTTCCACTGGTTACTCGTAAACGCGTTGAAACACACAATGGAATTAGGTGCTTTTCTACGTAATAAACTTGATTTAATATTATTTTTAACTTAAGTTGATCCTCTATTGATTTATATCACTGGATGCAGAAAAAGTAGCCTTTTAATTTAAGAGCACTTTCAAGTTTCTAGCTGAAACAGTTTTTAAGTTACAGTTAATTATTTAACAAAATTTTTGCACTTCGCGGGGAGTTGGTCTTGGGGGGAAAGGATTGAATAAAAGGTCGCACTTGTAGTTGGATTCTAAGCCTTTGCTTGAAAATTTCGATCCGGATTCGAATCCCCGCTAATAGGCAGGCTACAAGAAAGCTTTCATGATTTTCCCACGTGTAACAAGTATCTGAGCCGGTTTTCCTTAAAAAAATCATCTAAGAACTCATTACTTCCCATAACCAGATGGCTCTAGAGTTGCTTTGGCTTAGTCAGTTAATCAAGTCTTACAAATGTGGTTTAAGGAAGAAATAAGAAATTTTATTCTTTTGCAAATTGTTACTTCTTGCAATGCAAGCCAAAAATGCCGTACACCCTGATTAAGAAAAGAAGCAAGTTTATATTCTAGTGCTCAACTGATCGTGATTGCATTTTTACGTTTATTTGTCTAACTGCTTATGATGGTTGTGCTTTGCAGTCTGGCATTACGATCTAATTCTCTGTGATCTGGCAATTTAGCTGGTAGAGGCGGATAGTTAAGTTATTACTAATCTTTAACTCTTGCTGCAGTTTATATATCTATTGTGTATAATTTATTGTACACTACAAATTGCTGTTAAATAGCATCTTTCTACCCTACGTTGCATAACAGGCGAAACTGAAATAACATTCTAGCAGGAAATGGAAACCAGGGAAGATAGAAAAGTTAAGCAACTGAACAAAAACTGGTTAATTTCAACCTCTAGTTTAATCTTGTTATTATATTTATTTATTTATTTATTTTGCACTGTTGACTGGCCTGCTCACATGCTGTTTCAAGCCATTATGTTCAAGCTCTTATATCCAGGCAAAAGAAAGTTATTTACTAGTTAACCAACCAATACCCAAAGGCAGGGTCGGTAGGCGGGACAATCGAGCATTTATTTCTATGTATTAGTAGAATTACTATAATAGATTGTTGATGCAGTCCCGCGTACTTTACGAGGAACTGGAACCTATAGATACTGAAACTTTACAAATCTTGGAACAGAATTTTACAGCTATTTATAATGATGCTTTAACAGTTGTAGTTCCGTAAGACGAAATGTGCAGCTGTACCTATACATACGAATTTGAAAGGAATTCAGAACTGTGTTGTTTGGTGTTCTTGTTATTAAAATGTATTTCAATTATTATAGGCTTGGTTTTCACAATCTTTACATTCATTAATGTTAAAACTTTTTTCAATCTTGAAGGGTGTTAAAATCCATCAGAATTATCATTTATAAATTTAATTATACGTATCGCTCTTAATCTTGTTATTAAAAGCTTTGAGAAATTAATAAGAAGCATATCTTAAGTTTCTATCATATAATTAAAAATATTGATATTATAAAATTTTATCAGCCTTTTATCAGCTTACTCAGTCACTGAAATCGGTTCTCCATTTCCCGGTTTTCTTACCTTCCTAGAAGGATGTTATTTACTCTTACGTTAATTTGTGACAGCCAGTAATTCCACCAAAGGAAAAAAAACAAAAAAAATCCTTTTATAATGAACAAATAAATAAATACAATTTTCAAAATAAATGAAAAAAATAAAGAGCATCTGAAATGTTTCAGACTTTAAATTACTTCCAAAGGGGCTTTTTTTAACTTTTTGTAATTACTATTATTTATTAAATATCATGTTGTTCGCACTTAAAGCATAAAATTCACATCAACAGCAATATCGTAAAATAATTTTAAATTGAGCATATCTTTAGAATTTCCGATACGCAGTCTCACGAGCTGGAGATAAAATGTTTTTTCCGTATAGCGTTGCCATTGCTCGCTTTGAAATCCTCGAGTTTGTTAGTCAAAAATTCGTTAATGTTCTACAAAATATAAAAGCGATAATAAAACAAATTCCAAATTTCAAATTTGGGCTCCCAGATGCCCATATTCGCAACAGGATTACGTCATTCAAAATTTGATGGCTGTAGGTACCGTCGTTTTATCACAATGCGAGAAACATACATACATTTATGCACATTCTTCATTATTTAATTTCTTCAAATATAATACAGGGCTTCAATATTTGGTGGCATTAGTTTGAAAAACGAACCGACCTTTAATGTTTCTGACGCAACATCGCAAAACGAAAAGAATAGTCTTTCAGACACAAAGCCCCTTTGGACTAATAAAATTTTAGTTTATATTACGCAAATTTTTTCGCGAAGGATTCGAACACATTTCGAACTATTAGTGTTTAACCATTCAATATATACTGAAGAGATAAATGATTTATTAAGAATTTATTATGACTTAACAGGAATTTTAGAAGAGAGATAGAGAATCCATTTCTTGTTTGGTTTTATTTTGATGCCAGAGATGTGTTAGAAGTTCTCTGGCATAAAAAATATCCAAATGGAACTTTGAAAAGTTTATGGAAAAGGGCAATGTGATCTGACAACACAACAAAATCTGGCATAGCATAGTCGTGCCTGACTTTAAAAAAGGAGCCTTGGCTGGCCTAGATGACTTCCTCGGATATCTACTAAACAAGACCATCTTTGTTCCTCCAGAGGACGCCAGAGAGTATTTGTAAGGAGATTCAGCAGCAGAATGCTTCGGTGTGCAGATAGCTGTCGAACATTTCGATATCGCCCTCACTGACAGTGCCTTCGACGAACTGGGATCTCACTACCAGTGTCGATGCCATGAGAGACAATTTGGCAGAAGCCAGGTTTTCATCGAATAATTGAGAAAACGTTCATACCAATTCTTGATTTTTTTCTTTTTCTCCTTCTTCGAGGTGACTTAAATGTACCTCCGGGACTGCGTTTCTTCTTCTTGAAACATTTTCCATCTTGGCCTGTAAAGTAGAATCTTTAAAATTAATTTGTAAGAAATCAGCGCGTAAGAAATCAGCTGACCTTGAGGTTTCGTCTAGGAGTGAAACCTTGAATACTGCCTGAAATTGTTCGCACGCACGTTTTCGGCCGTTCGCGTACTCTGAAATTTAACAGGTAGTTCGAATAAGCTTTCCAGCGTCTGTGGATTTCTAACTTCAAGAATGTCCTGAATTCATAGAAGCAACCGCGGCAAAATTATTTCGAGGACTTCATTGTTGGGCCTTTTCCCATATAATAATTTTAACAATATGGGCCTTCCTTAAGATGAAATCTGTTAATTCGTCGAAGTTAGTTTGATATTTACTAAATAATTCTGATTCCAGTCTTGCGCGGTCTTTTACAACTGGGAATGCTTTTAATAGCGAATTTTTAAAATTTTACCGCATCTAGGTTTTGGATCCTGGATCCCCCCAAAAAATCTCGTCGATGTTCTTGTACCAGCCGAGTTCTTGACCTTTTAAATTCGTCGTAGCGATGATAATTCTTTGCCGCTGGTTCACGGGATATAACGTAAAGTGTAACTCCAGCTGTTCCAAGAAGTCATTACGGATCCTCTTCCATCAAAAGTTGTTGTTGGCTTCATCCCCGCTTTCATAGTTTCTACTATAAATCCGAATCCCTCCATGGGGTGTGGTTGTGGCTGAGGGAACTGAAAGGTGGAGGGTGGTCAACGAGAAATCTTCAGTACCTAGCGGCATGGTTCGTTAAGAACAACTTCGGGAGCCAAATGGGGGGTTTTACTTATTTAATTCCAGAACCCCACGAACACTAACAAGGGAATAATCGCTTAAGTGTGTGAACAAACACGTAAGACTTAAGGATTAACTACCCTTTATTTCTCAGAATAAATACAATCAACTCCTAACTCGGAGTATACGCAAAGCCTCCACTTGGGCTTGAACTTAAATAATAATGAATTTAAACTTAACTAAGCTTAACTAAAGCTACCTGAAAGATATAGCCGAAACTATCGTAGTAGGTAAGAGAGAATGTAGCCAAATGGCAAATAGTCAATAAAATCAGACTCTATCTCTCGAAAACTGCAAAACATCGACTTAAATAGTACTCTTATTCATTTGCATACACTGCGTTTCTGAAATTACGTTCTAGTAGGAAATTGTAAGCTGAAATTAGAATGAATAGGACAGCGGCATAACTTAAAATAACTGTTAATAAACTTAGGATAAACCTTACAGACTACAAAATTTTCCTAAATATAATTAATGGCACCGGAGGAACATATAAAGTTAGATTTCATATTTCATACAAAATTAATTTTTTTTAGTTTAAAAATACGAAAAAGAGAGTCTTTGTGTTCGTTAAAATATTTTGGAGACTGGAAATTTATGTCTGTGACGAATGGGTGCGAAAGTAAAGGCATTTGTAGGCGCGTTGCATATATGTTTTTCGCATTAAGATTTGATTAATATTTCAGTAGACATTATTCGTAACATTTTGGATTTAAGGTAATTTAGAATTGTCTAAAATGTTTCTTAAATCTTAGAATCGTCATGTAATAAAACTACGACGAGCGCTGATGACCGATATTTGACATTATGTGCATGCAGTAATAGAACCTCTACTCCGACTCTTCTTAGATTCTCCCTTGCTGCAGCCACTAGAAGGTTGGTGTGAACGTCAACTGCGCGTAGAAGGCTTCACGAAGGTGGTCTGTAGGCGAGGCGACCAGCCATTTGCGTGCCGCTCACGTCACGCCATAGGAGGGATCGTTTGCAGTGGGCACGATACCATGTCCACTGGACACCTGATCAATGGAGGGCTGTTCTCTTTACAGATGAGTCCAGATTTAGTCTAGAAAGCGATTAGTAGGCGTTATTTAATATGGAGAGGACCTGGAACCCTCTATCATCCGTCAAACATTCGTGAAAGAGATCGATACGGAAGCGGCAGTGTCTGTGTTTGAGGTGGCATCTCTTTGGGTGGACGCAGAGACCTCCATGTCTTTCCAAGGGGGACCGTGAATGCTCAGGTTTATAGAGACGACATCCTTGATGCTTATGTGCTCCCATATGCTGGGGCAATAGGTGATGCTTTCCCGTTACAGGACGACAACGCAAGACCACACAGAGTTCACATCGTAGATGATTATCTTCAACAGGAAACAATTATGCGCAGAGTGGCCAGCTCGATCCGAGGACTTGAATGCTATCGAGCACGTTTGGATGCTTTAGGGAGACGTCTAGCTGCTCCCAATCCGCCCCCTCAGACCCTTGCCACGCTTGCGTTTGCTTTGCAAGAGCAATGGCTCTCGCTTGCTATGGAACTGACAGACCGCATAATTGAAAGCATCATACACCGCTGTATGTGCTATATTGCTTCTAGAGGCGATCATATTCCATATTGAAACTGCTTTTCCTATAGCAAACTGACACGTTCGATTTGTTCATTTTATACATGTGCTAATTTCTATACTACAATAATTGCCTGGTAATTTCTTTTTATGTTATTGGATACCGTACTATGTGTTGTATATTGTGGGTAAGTTTCATAAAATTCTACTTGTAACTTTTTCAGCAATCGTGATTTTTGTGATATTTTCCTTAATTTATGATAACCAGTGTAGTTATTTTCTCCACATTTCTTTATATTTCTTATTAGCCATTTTAGTCTTCATTTTTCTGCACATGCATATAAGGCATGAGGAAAAATACCATGAATTTTGTTTCTGAGTGTATCCCCTCCCAAGAAAAAATATTAAATATGGAGAAGCAGCTCCATTATACCCTAGTAAAAATAAATTACAGATCTAGAGTTTGTTCAGCGTTGTCAATTAGTTTCCTTTGAAAGAATGTTTTTTTTATATCCATTTTAAATCATAGATCAATAACGTACGTTTTGAAATGGAACTATGTTTTGTCACATTTGTTGAATGATGCAAATAGGTTTTACCCAAGAACAACGACAGAGCCTGACAATTATGAAGCCTGATCAGAGCTTTCAACCCCCTAGTGGCATGCAGCCTTTATTCCCTCATAAGATTTTTTATCAGTAGGTATATATTAGTTTATGATTTCAATTACTTTAATTTTTTACTTTTTATAATGATTACGTTGAGTTTATGAAAACAGTGAGTAAAATAAGGAAAGATACAAATCTAGCTAATAAATGCTAAATTTGTGTCTTTGCTTTGGGCAATGGATTTGGCATCACGAGAGTTGGCAATCCAGTTAGTTTAATTGAATGAGTAGTAGTACAATATAAAAGTGTTTAATATGAGTTAATTTATGTATTTTCTTTCGTATTTCTTACCTCCCGGTAGAGTAATTAATTGTGTATCGATTATTGTCGCATATAAACTTAGTTCTTAATAAACTGTTATTGTAGTTAAAATTAAGTTTTGTTTGCTTGAATTTATGTCTGGGTTTTTACGGATTTGGCATCATGCGATTCCCAGAGGTAAAATGGAATATAAACATTTTGATTTGATTCAATGCATCTAGGTAGCAGTGACAGCGTTTGTCAAGATACTCGTGTAAAATGACTTCCTAAACTGCTTCAGGAAATGACATGAAACTTGGATAAAGTATTTTAAAATCAGAAAAGAATATTCTGATGGGAACTGATGCGCTGTATATTTTACTGCAATATCTTTTTATTTAAGAATATAACATAAGCTGAAACTTTGTCTGGAAATAACTGTTTCAGTATTTCTATAATTTTGTACGGAATTTATGGTGGTAGAATATATGCATATATTTGTCATACGTATAAAACATGTGACAGTCAAAGCACGTATAGTAATTTTAGAAGTATGAAAACATGTCTAGGAGCAGAAAATACATATGTATGAATACCGACGGCTGGTATCGTATGAAACGCGATATGTTGCAGAAACCTAACGTAAAAAACAAAAATCTTAGGAAGATTCGGTTTCGAATTTTGCACACGCATCTGAAATACCCTTTTTGCACTTTCTTTATGAAATATAAGGCATTTTTTCTGTCTCACAGATCCTATACATGAAATGCTTGGTAGTGAAATTCTACAGTTTTGTCAGAACGCAGAATCATTTTTATGTAGAGGACAGTATCTTGTCTAATTTCAGATACAGTAAAAATTAAGAACGTAATGCATGATTACATTGGATAAGTTATCCAAATCCCGTCACAAATACCTTTTCTCACTCATTTTAGTACAGAAACGTTCAGTACAGATACAGTTTTTCGCATTCTCACCATGTGCATATTTCATAATAATAAAAATTCAGATTTGATGTTTCCGATGTTACCTAATATTAGGATCAATCTACCACAGGAAATCAGAAGCATTTGCGTTTTATACGGCACAAAGAACAGTTTTAGAAATTTAGTAAAGAGATCAACTTGCTGTTTGTTGTATTCAGGAACTGAAAATAAATATTTGATTTATAAAGAAGGTAATTTTGATACTAAGTACATTTAAGTTTCACATGATGCATTGCCTGGTAATAAAACACAAATTATGTTTGGATGTGTTCAATGAATTTGTATTTGTCATTATAAGAAGAATTAGTAAATGAAGCATATGTCTGGAAGAGTATTCCATCGACTTGAATGAATTTTCACATGTGACAACAAAAGACAGATTATCAGAAAAACAGTCTAAAGAGAAATTTTTATTAATTTATTCCAAAGTATCTGAGAACTATAATCATCTGGCTTTCGTATGTTTCCATTAAATGCTGCATTGATCAGTAATAAACAATTTTGAATAGATTCCATATGTTAAGCAATTTGAACTTTTAGACTGCGCTATTTATATTCACATCAAAATATGCGTACTTAGAAGACAGGTTGAACTATCTGTTACGCAGTTAGTGATGCTTTACACATAAATATCCTTCTACTAAACGATTTATATGTATGTGCCGGGCTTTCAAAGGGAAAACAGGAAATATGCTCTATCCTTCCAGATTAAATTCAACGAATTCTGGTATCTAATTCAATAAAAAATTATATGTGCTCATACGTCACATATTTTTTTTATTTTATTCTTGCTACATTCTTATAACAATAGGGTATTGTACATTTCAAATTATCCGCTTAAGTGCATTTACAGTGTAACAAATTCAAATCAAATGATTTAGTGCAGAATAATAGTATGATATACAGTTTAGTTTAAAGACTGTATGGTTTTTCTTAGCTCAGTTAACCAATTATTAAATTTTTTGTTACCCTTTTCTGAATTTCTTAACTTTCCCTTGCATTGCAGGACGCAAATTTAAAATTAAGTAAAGAGAGTATTTAAACTGTCAATCTTGGAGTTTATTCAGAGCGTGTTTTCTTTAGCCAGTATACGTTACGAATCTGACCTTGCTGTTAAGCAGAGTTATTGATCCACCATTTTGGGCCATTTGAATAATTATCACGCCGGTTAGGTTGTTGAGCCAAGCTAGTTAGCCTTGACGTAAAGTGTTAGTCCAGCAGTATTCCTTAGATTCGAAATTATATGTAAGGATTCTTAAGTTCCACCGCAAGTTGTCGGTATTATTATAAGCATGAAGTACGTGCCTTTTTCTGTTCAGAGTTCGAATAATAATAAAGGGTTATTTTTCTGTTTCTCTTCTTCCGGTTTGGTTTTCTTCACGCCTGTGCGAGAAATCGCCTGGTTCCTTAGTAAGATATAGCAGAGTTTATGTGGCTAAAGAGAACATGATTCTACAAGACTTTTTAATATGGCAAAAGCTTACAAAACAGGTCCATTAAAACTACTGACGTCACAAAATGGTTTACCCAGTCTTACCCCGGGCAGTAAGATTAAATACTTTAACTAAGCATTCGAAGACATTTGCAGCATTCAGCTTATACTGGTTGTACGTCAGAGGTGATACGCTAAAGTATATTTATAACATTCATAGACTATGACAATACTGTTTTCCTGAAATTTTATTCTTTTATGTGCAGCAGACAAATAGAAATGTGATGAGACCTAGAAATACTGTGTAGAAACCACATAGAATATGAGTATCAGATAGCATAAAAACAAAATAATGCATACGCTCGTACGATGCAAGGATTTAAGGGACACATTTCTCGCATGTGGTATGTTATGGTGTCACTTGTAAGCAAATTTAGCTGAAACGAAAAAAGGCCATGAGTTTAGTTTTCGGCAAAAAATTTTCTATTCAAAATACACGCCGAACCTAAAGTGTTGCTGGTAATAAAATGCTCGAAAAAAATAAAACAAGTTGATTTACTAAAGGTTGGTCCCAGCCAACAAATCCATTAAGAAAAAAGTGAGGGTACACTGAATCAGTTGGTACGAGACATAATCTAGGGGGTAAAACCTATAAAGAATGTCTCAGCGGATTTAATCTAATCGCTTAACAGTAATTCCTCTCTCTACAAGAACACCGGGATTCAGGACTTTTGGAGCTTCAAATTGCGTTGTGTTAAAAAAACAACCCCTTGCTTGCAAGAGCTATGGGAGCACAATAAAAAATAGAAATGAATTCAAGCAAACTCTTCTTAATTTTAACACAATAACAGTTTATTAAGAACTACGTATAATGCAATAATATTCGATAAATAATTACTCTCTCGGGATGTAAGAAATATCAAGGAAAATACATAAATTAACTCATATCAAGCACTTTTACATTGTACTACTATTCATTCAATTAAACTAACTTGTAAAACGAGTCTGAAGGATTCAATATTGCACTATAATTCACTTAAATTACACCTTCTTTTTCTAGCAACCTAATGAGGGAATTAAACCGGTTGAGCTAATCAACCACCGGGCATAATACTGAGGTATCAAGTATATATCTTTTAATATATAAGCAGAAAAAAGTAAACTCACGAAAAAAGAAATATGTTTAAGGAACTATTGCACTAACTCTGCTTACATGCGTCTAACCTCACCACTTCTTTCTATTCCCACAAAACAACAAAAAATAATTGTACTGATTAATTTAGCTTCAAACCAAAAAATAATCTTCACATAACGTAGGGCATTTTGCACTTTTTAGTGATGCAAACATCGAATCCGAGATGATTAATTCTGGCTTTTATTTAAGAACTTTACTTCATAACTGTAAGTGGTTGAATTCAAATTTTTAAATTAGTCAGTACATTTCTCTCTCAGTTAAGGTAGTAATCCATTACTAAGTTATTTACTTAAAACTATTTTAAAGCATCCAGCACTTTAGCTAAGGAGGTCAAATTTATCTTTTCTGAACTTGCAAGAATTTCTAAAGAACTTATTTAGGAAAACCAACATTATGACTTTCCACTAGGCATCCGTAGAAATCCGGAACATACGACCGAAGGGTGACAAAGGAGCACTTAAATCCAACTCCAGATATCGCTAACCAAAAAAACTCATAACCGATGAACGGCACCGGAGTAAACGGAGACTGAGGATCTCGGAGCATTGGAACCGGACTGCATAGAAGGTACATCATGGATCGTTGAATTCTACGCAGGGATTAATGAATAATTCCATTGCTCCTGGAGCAACAGAGACTTGATGAAGAATGTAAAAAAAATCGGACCTTGCGCCACTATAACTGATTTGATTGTGGGGTTTCTTTTTATTTCGCAGGTCAATATTCGAAAGCCTTTACACTGATAAGCGAATAATCGCTTGAGTGCGTGAACAGAGACGTAAGATTCAAGAAGGGTTAACTACCCTTTATTTCTTAAAATAAGGATGACACAGTCAGCTCCTAACTCGGAGCACACAGCAAAGCCTCCACTTGGTCTTGAACTCAAATTAATATGAAATTAAACTTAACTAAAGCTTAACTAAAAGACATAGCCGAAGCTATCAAGATTCTAAGTAGCTGGACCCTAAATCTCAATTAAGTCGGTGAAGCTAATCAAGGGCCTAAAGTACGGCCAAGCGTAGCAATAGATTAGAGAGAGAGCTAGCCAAAGGCAAACGCGCCCTAGGCAAACGCGCCTGGGGCTCTCTAACGAAGCCAGTGAAACATCGACTTAAATACTATTCTTACTCATTTGCGTTACCGCGTTTCTGAAAATACATTCAGGTAGGAAATTGTAAACTGAAGCTGGAAGGGATAAGAAATATGCATATACTTAAAAGAACTGTTATAAAATTAAGATAAACCTTACATGGTAGTAGGTCTGAAGACAGGAACGGCCGAAACGCTTGATAAATAACACTATAGGAACTAGACGGTAAACTCATGATGAGCAGTAGGAAGCTTAAACCAGAGTTGCTTCACTAAACAAAGTACTGTGAACCGCTAGTGAAATTAACCTTAGAATGGTAAAACAGAGTCGGAAAGTCTTAAGTAGTGGTGAGCAGATATATTTTAGAATTCTTGAGGAACGAATTTAAGTTATGAAATGCATTATGACGTAAGCAGACGAGTAGAAACCAACTCGTAGAAGTTGCAAGCTCATAAGCAAGGTGATTGAGAGGGA
>KK115520.1:71401-98643 GCA_000611955.2 Stegodyphus mimosarum
TTTTACGTTTTCCCTCAGTAGTTCAAAAAAAAAAAAAAAATTCACATCCCCCCCCCCTTTCCGCCAAGATGACTCTGAAACAGCGGCAATTTCTTTTCCCGCGCAATTCACCCCACCGCATGACAGCCGGAGTCACCTTGACAAGGACGCTACAAAAAATGACGATTTTTAGCCATCTGAAAAATTTAACCAGATTAGAAGAAATTAAACAATGAGCCTAACTACTAACCTAATTAACGTAAATTAACAAAAGTAGGCTCCAACGAATGGTAAATATTTTCTGCTTAAGTATCAAATGCAAGCAACAATATTTAGTATATTTAAACAATAATATTACTCAAAGTCCTGACCTAATGACATTGTAACTTCGCCCGAGTTAAGTAACAAACGTTGAAGGACTGACCAGATTTTTCTTACAATCCCCCCCCTTTCACAAAAATGAATATCTAACACCTTAATTAATAAGATAATCCTTGTGTAGTCCAAATTTAGAATCACTGATATCGGTAATACATGATATAGTTTTAATTAATTAGTATTAATATAATTGCGGAATTAATTACACCCCAAAAAATCTCAAAATCAAACCAAAATTCTCCACAAAATCACCACAAAACTGAACTCGGAATAAGCATATAAGATCTAATTCTACTAGTATCAAAGATAATATTCCAATACAAACTTCACTTCAATTTCAAAATTAAATTTAAACTGTGCAACAAGTTCAATCAAGAATTGAAATTCAGTAACCAATATGAGAAAATTATTAAAGCTCAAATTGAGAAGTCAAAACATTTTAGTTCACAGTTAAAACATGTCAAACCACTCACTAGTAAATTTCCCGTCTCAAACTACCTTTAAGCAACATGAAAAGCCTAAGCCAGGGTCTAAAATAAGATAAATTCACTTTTAACCACATTTCAAAAAATTCCAACAAAACAAATTCTATCCTAGCACCAAAATTCTCATAAAATTCACAAATCTCACTTCCTATAAAGTACAAACTGAAAATTTGCACTCTTTAACCAATTCTAAGCCACAGAAATATTATTCACAAACTCAACTAAATTAATTAAATAGGTACAATTACTAAGCTGAACAAGAACTTCATTAAGCTGATACTCCAAATTCTAAAAATATTTAGCCAAACACAAAACAGCCTATCACTGATCTCGTGCGACATAAATCCTAACCAACGTCAACCAAAATTAACAATTCGGTTACTCAAACAAAACAAAAATTCAAATTTTAACTCATTACATTTATACAAATATACCTAATTCATATATCACCTTAACAGACTTTTTAAATAATTCATTAAATTATCAACACAACTGACATAACCTTATTAAAAAATCATTAAATCTGCAATCAGACTAAAATTCTTCGGGTCAAAAATAAATGTCAAAAATTACATGTGCACAAACATATTACGTAAGTCTACTCAAATAAAAACATAAACAAATAATTTCAGTAATTGTTCTTAGAAAATAGCAGCAATTAAGACCAATGAGTAGACTCGTTACTGTAACAATTAAGGAAATAAGAGCTGAAAGTATCAATTCTAAACGTGAAATAAAGCATCAAAATTTAAATTTAGTGTAACTCTTACAAGCAACAGATTCGAAGAGGCACGCTGCCAGTGTTGTGTGCCATAGCAGCAGTCCAAAATAAGATTAAATTTACTCTTTATTCCAACTGAAAATAAATGAACATGTGGCCCCTTCTCGGGTTTACAATAGGCCTCCATTTGGACTTTAACTAAAGATAAAAAATAAGAACTAATATAATACTAACTTAAACAAAACCAGCTGTAGCGACACAGAATTAATTAACATAGTTGGTCCTTATTTAAGATCGCAGGCGGATAACAGCAGCCAGGTAACAATACAGCCAAATAGTAGTAAGATTAGACTATTAGCAACAACGTGGCTAGAAGGCAGAATCCGCTGTCCTAACTCTTATCCGCTCTTCTAGGCTCTCCTAGTGAAGTGACCTGCACTTCAGCTGAAATACTGGTTTCTACCTAATTTACATAAACCGTAATTATAAAAACTCATTCTGGCAAGGAGATATAGTACAAGAGCAAAACAAGAACGTCAAAGGAACAAAAAATAAGAATAGGAAACAAGAACAAGACAACAAGAACGTAAGGAAACAAGAACGTAAAAGAAAGGCTTGCTCTAAAATAAAAATAGCTATTAGAAAATTAAAATAAATCGCTACAAGTTATCTGAAAATATCTTTAAAAATCTTGTATTGCCGACTTGTTTGTTCGTAACTCTACACACCGTTCGTTACCCGAGACGTTTCTCTTCAGATCGTTTGTTCGTGACCGAATTGTCCATGAAGTTAGGCGTTCGTAATCCAAGGTGCCACGATATAATCCACTTTTGAATAATATTACATTTATAATAAGTAGTTTTTTACAATATTGTTGCGTTTTACGGGTTCGTGGATTTGAGAGTATCCGATGAAAACACGATGCAGAACGATAAAAAGCACAATTTATTTACAAGAATCACTATTTACATCACAGTTCCAAAATTACCTTTAAAAGCGTCGAAAATCTACAATAAATACGCTGAAACAATCAGCAACACAGCTTCAGGCTGTAACTGTAAAGGCAGCTTCACGGCAACACTGAACTTATAATAAACACCGTCGAACAATCACCAATACACTGTCAAGCTACACTGTAAAGTTAGCTTCACAGCAAAGCACTATCTCGATCGCTTTCCGTTCACAAAACTCTCGCGTAGCTTAGCACTTACAGTAAGCAGCGATTCTCACAACTCTCACAACTAATCACAGTACTTAATCACACTCTCCGGCTCTCAGAAACGCAAGGGTTTATATAGCTTTTCCTTAGGTTCCACAGGTTTCGAGAAATATCTCGACAGGAAGTTATTCTAGAAGCTTCCCGATTGGACCATGGGATATCGCCAATTTGGTCGCCAAATGGGCGATAAAGTCGCCAATCTGGCAACCCTACCATACACAATTTTATGGCAACCCTAGTGCTATGCCAGAAAGTACAGGCGCAACCGCCGAATTTTTCGCAACAATATGTAAAGTTTAGTTTGCTTGATAACGGCAATGCGCGTGAAGGCTATCTGTTTAAGCGAAAGGTATTTTCGTGGAAGGCTTTTAAAGAAAACAGGCTCGTATTCACTTTACATATGGGGAAAACCATGTAAACACCATGTAGCCAATCCATCTGCTGGAATTCAAAACCGGATCGAGCGAACAATATTCAGCAACTTCACCGCTCGCTCCTAGGTGAGCCTAGAACTTGTAAATACTTTACATGGTGTATTAACATAAGCAAATATACTTTTGTTTCATTACGTCTAACCCTACTAACGTTCATGACATTTTCATTATGTTTATTTTATTAGCTTTACTTCCTGCTATATATTTTGCATACTCTTTAAAATACGGTCTCTTTACTAATTATTTAAAACTCCAAAAGATTGCTGAATGCTTAGAATTCTTTAATTCTTGTAGTTAATATTATACCTTGATTCATTTTTGTGGTGTAACATTTATTATAGTGTTTATGGCATAATACGACCATTGCGTGTTTGGTTTAATGACTTTTTGGCATGAAAAATTAAACACAAAGCGTGCATAAAATGCAGCAATATTATAAATATAAATAAATTATATTAATTATTATTTAATATTATAAATAAATTATACCATATACATCATACCTTATAAAATGTTACACATAAATAAATTATCTATTTATAAGTTGGGAGAAAAAGTTCATCTCCTAAAAATAAACAATCTGATATGGACACCACATGACTTCCTCGGGTTCCTTGGGCCTATTAAATTATACACACTTTTTGCTGCAGTTCATTTAAACTTATTTCCTCGAATTTCATTAGAGATATATTTCTCAATCAATTAATTCATTTCTCACTTCGCGGCAAAACAAAAATACATAAAAATTCAAAATATCTCCATTTAAAATTGTAAAATACGGAAAAACATAAAACACCAAATACAGTTGAAACAGTTAAAAATTTTTTTTACTGTCAAAAATAGAGTTTCTGCGCAAAACCAAACAATTCTCCTAGCATCCAAGAAGGCATATTTTTCGGTGCACAAAACTGAAAGTTTACTTTTGATCCCACTCAGTAAAGATACATTGAAGGTGCAGAAACTGACATAATTCACTATTCCACTGAGTTTCTTATGTAAGCAAATGGTTCGTTAAGCTTAACTCGCCACTTAAAGTCTTAAATTGTTGATAATTCTAGAACTATTGCATGAAAATTAACTAAAGGCATACAAAACGTAACAGAAACATGAAAAACACATAATTCAATCACGTTTAAAGCAAAAAATGCGCAATATACCAACATATGAGAATAAAAAACTAAGTTAATCGAGCCAAGTAAACAGAGCGCAACTGACTGGTATAGCAGGTTGCAAGGAGAAAAGGAGGTGCACAGCTATATGTTTTAGCAGTCCTAAATACAAAATGTCAACATTCTACTGCTACTCGTTCTTGATTTATGCGAGATACATACATATTTACGTACAGAAGTCAGGGAAAGAAATCTCTTTTGAATTCGGTTTGCCAATTTACAATCTATTTTGGTAAAAGCAGTCCTTTATTCTGTCATACCAATGTCACCGAAAAACATTGTTCAAATTGTTTCGAGAGCAGTTGAAATGGAAATTTTCTTTGAAATATGATGTCCGAAGTTTTTCGTGATTACAATACTTTCTTTACTTCGTACAAGGAAGTAAAAATGGTAAAAATATTGTTAAAAGTAGATGTGAATTATTGTTTACGTTAAGCTACTTATTAAATGAAAAAAAAATGCGATATACAAATGGAAATAGAAATTACAATTCTAAATTATCTTTGTGAGCATTTGCTGATAACAACGCTTTATTGTTTCTGTGCACAGAAGTATGTTACTTTTAAAAGTGAGCTAATAATATTTAGATTCTATGACGTTTTGAGATGAATAATGTTCAATTGTAAATATTGAAACTGTTTCGCTTTAGCAATGGGGATGAGTAATTACTACTTTTGGTTCTTGAATTTAATAAAATTAAAATATTCACAATTAATTGCAAATGATAACACGGTAATGAGATAGATCAATCTTTTTATTTTCCTCGGACAGTCTTCGTATGTTAGTATGCTCTTAAATAGGTTAATTTGTTTCATTCATAAGGTAGACCTTTTCTGTATATCGTTTCACTTTTACAGTACATAACTCAATACTTTCAAAGCAAATGTCATCCTTTTTTACTTCACAATGGCTAGATCACAAAGCTGAAAGAAAAAAACCTTACGCCTAAAAGCTTTTAGCTTTGAAGGAACTTGAGAAGATGGTGCATGATATTTGTAAGCTGAAGCTGGAAAACAGAGCGGATGACGCTAATAACTTTCACCTGCACAGATTTCTGGGATCGAAATAAACTCGAGTGCAGTTTATTGATTCTGATGTCCATTAGCATAGATGAACGTATGAAATCAAGCTCCAGGCGAAGGAATAAATCCTCCTTTCATATTTTATTTTTCTTTACGAAATTCCTATATTTGGCTCAAGTCTTTGAGACCGATACATTAGAAATGAAAAAAAAAGTACTTTCGTGTGACTCAGTAAAATAATGGGTTTGCTTTGATAGGTGCATTAAGTACGCAGAAATACTCCGGCCTTGCGATATGTCTGATAAATCAAGACTTATACAGTTTCTCGTTACATTTCCAAAATATGAAATATAAAAGTGCTGCATTCAAATGCTACGATCTGAGACTTATCATGTTCATCTAATGTAAGTTTGAGAACCTTTCATTGCTTGTAAAACTGCAAATTTTATTTTTCGGATTTCGCTAATCCGCGAGCAATGTGAATTCCTGTTTCTGATATTATTTCCTTAAATGTTATTAAAATACATTCATACCGAAGTTATGTTGTTTTTGTATTATGAGATACTAAAGTGTAGCATTTAAATTACGAAATCCTTCTTTAATCGCTGAAAAAATATATACTGAAGTATCATTTCAGGGCAGAAGCTCAGTTAAACACTATTACTTTTTATACGGATTTATTAAATTTGGTGACTTTCTTTGTTTGTTTGGGTCAAAGCATCCGATTTTCAGGAAATGTTTCATTCGTGTGTTCCTAGCTTTAATTTCAATTTCCACAAGACTTTAAAAACAAAATTCAGTATAGGTATATTTCTGTTTGCAGGGTTTTTATTTGTGTGGACGTTTACATCACCGTTCTTTAGCCCCTTCTAAACTGACAAAGGAGTTATCGCACTAGTCTGAATTAAAACAAAAGCGTCCTAAGATGATTAAAATAACCTTTAAATTAACTTTAAAAAAAACACCACTTCTGTTAACAGACAAAACTCTATCACTTGCGGACGCAGAAAATAACTTGAAATTCATATTTAAAACACGTAGTCAAAGACCATGCAAAATAATCTAAGCCGATTCAAACATTTTAACGGCGTGCGTTTAATGGTGGCTGGCAAAATGGTTAAAATTGGCAGATTTGGGCGATAGGACGTAACTTGTAGGCGAGGCAGCCAAAAGCTCCCATTTCTAAACTGCGACACTGCAGTGTTATTTTGGATATCTACTGCCTAGCAGTACTTCCCACAGCAATTGCAGAGTTCCTTACGGAGCCTTAGAATAAATGGTACATGAAATGCGTGGTTCGTCTCTTTGCCTGTGTATCAGCCAGAGTTGTCACGCGTTTGGTGCCATCTACAAAATTATGAGAAAATTCAGGTAGGCGGCGGGGAAGGTGAGTGTTGTTAACTGTGAGAGCAGTACCAGCTTCTAGGTGATGCTGCTCAATGCGGATGACACACGAGAAAGAAACATATATATGCACTGCTCGACATTGAAAATGCAACACCAAGAAGGAGTGGTCAGAAAGTGATGAAATTTGGAAAAAACACAGAGACAGCAAGCAGCAATAAGTGATCTTTATTTCAAAATGATAGTCAGAATACAGAGCGAGAACGGCGTCGGCTCAGTAGGATGTTATGTTATATAGAAGTGAGGGGGCTACCTATTATTTACCCTAAATAAGTAGCTTTTAGCCCCACACACTAACTAGAAAACTAACAACAATCCGGCATCATTTCTCGAGTCGGGATGGAAATTGTGACTCCAGCCAACACTACAAGTACTGCCACCGTCGGTGGCAGCAATGGCACTCCTTTCTTTCGGCGTTAAATTAGCTTAAGTAATTGGAATACATTACGTGATATGCATTGTGATTTATATAGTTATACAGGTGCATATTTCAAGGTATTATCTATTGTAGTGGGCTCAGGCATCATGTTTCAGGATATTATACATTGCAGTAGAAACAGGCGTGATGTTCCCACGTTACGAATCATTTTTGCAAACATGATCTGTTTACATCAGTATTTATTATCAGAATATGTTATAACTAGAGAATTGTTTACAAAGCCTTACTTTTAAGTACTGTTGTATAGTTGTGCTGAAACTTTAGCAGCTCAATTTTGACGGTTGTATGTGCTATAACGTAAGCTTTGTGATAATTTATTTTCAAAAATTGCATTGTATCTAGCAGTGCATTCTTATTTACATGTAAATAATGATCATAATATTAAATTGTGCTGGTTAGAAGTAACTTATTTCTAGTTTATAGATCAGGTTTGCAATCATGACTTGTTTACATCATTATTTACAATCAGCAGTCAAAATTAGAAAAGAATATAAAATAATATTAAAAAGAACATAAATTAATAAGTTTAAAAACAGAAAAAAAATAGATTCATCTGTATACTTTCGCGTACTACGTACTTTTAGATATATCTGCATACATATGCTGATACATTGCCAACTTATTTTTATCAGTTCAATTCCGTGGAATTTCGTGTCTTATTTAGTTTACGATAAATACATTTCATGATACATTACCATAGAAATGTAGAGGGTTATCTATTATTTACCCTTAGTAAATAGATAGTAGCTCCTTACCCTACATGTGAGTGTCCTATGTTGTGCTTCATATGATTGGCTCAGTAGGATGTAGGACCACCGCGGACAGCGATGCACGAAGAGACATGTCTAGGCATAGAGTCAATAAGAGTGCGGATGGTGTCCTGAGGGATGGCTCTCCATTCCCTTTCAACCATTTGTCACAGTTCGCTTTCTAATCGAGGCAGGGACAGAGTTCGCAAACGGCGTCCAATCACATCCCACACACGTTCGATTGATGAGAGGTCAGGAAAGCACGGTGGCCAGGGAAGCATCTGTATACCTTGCAGAGCATGTTGGCAGATGCGAACACTGTGTGGTCGGGCGTTATCCTGCACATTAGGCAGTGTCTGAAGGTAGGGGATTGCCAACCGGCCGCAGTACGCAATACATTATCCAAGTATCGTTGGGCCGTCATAGTGCCCTGAATACGAACTAGAGATGACCTGGAATCGTAGGCAATAGCGCCCCAAACCATTATGCCCCGTTGTCATGCAGTGGGGCGTTCCACAGTTACTGCCGGATTAGATCTGTCTCCACGTCAACGCCACACACGTATGCGGCGACTGTCGCTGGATAAACAGAAGCGTGACTCATCTGAGAACACGAGATTTCGCCATTCTGTCATCCACATGGCTCCAGTCCGGCACCATTCTAAAAGTTGGCGTCTATGCTGTGAGGTCATTGGAAGTCTTCTTAACGGACGCCGTGACTGCAGGCCATGTTCAACCAATCTACGGGAAATGGTTCTCGTCAACACGGGAACATCCAGGGTATCTTGCACATGCTGCAGAATCGCGGTACAAGTGACTTTCGGGACCGCCACAGCTTGTCGGCGGATGCGTCGATCCACGCGTGCTGACGTCACTCTGGCTGCACCTGCACCCCTCCTTCTTCCCACATTCCCTTGTTCCAACCTTGTTCGCCATAGCCGATGCACCGTGCTCGCATCCATCTGGATATCAGCTGCGCTTTGACGTAAGGACCAACCCTCCCTTCTCAGTCCCATCACCATACCCCTCGTAAAATCGTCCATCTATTGGATGTGCCTTCGTTGACGGCGGCCTGGCATTCTCTCCTCTTACACGTATCCTCCGGGACAAAAACCAACTTTCTTTGCCAATTCGTCTGGCAGAAATAACGACATGAATATTGCCCATTCTGCACGTTCCTTCTCTTATATCTTACTTCACGTGCGTCGGAGAGTTGCGCATTTCACGTCACTCGCATAACTCAGTGACGTGCGTCTACTGTAAAATTTGCATAAATTTCTGACCGCTCCTTCTTGGTGTTGCATTTTTAATGTCGCGCAGTGTATATATTGTTAAAGAATTTTCATCACGATGTGTAACGGGCAGTCCGGCAATGTGTAGGTGAGGGGTGAAACCACATATCAAGTGATAAATCTTTTCTGCCATAGAAGCTGTGTCACATATTTACGAATTATAAAATCGTCTTTTAAGATTGCATAACTTAAAAGGTGTAGCGAAGTTTGCAATAGTATTGACTGCTTACTTGTTGTAGATTGGCATATTACGCTGTTTGGATATTCCTTTATCTTGTCAAATTTCAAATCATGACGAAAATTTTCATGTCGTTTGAAGTAAGGGGCACCGGAGATAATCCGCTACAACTTGTTTTGCAGGAGCTGCAATTTCTGGAATTCATTTTCTTTGGCACTTGTTCAGACTGGTGACGTACAAACAAGGATAAGACAGATGATAGCCTTATAAAAACGTAACTTACAGATAAGACTGAGTTTTGAGTCACTTGAGAGTAATGAGAAAAGGTTTCGAACGATACCGTATGACTTTTCAAGTACACTGTTAGTGTGCGTAGCTTAACTGAACAATCTGTTGAACCAAACTAAGTATTATTTAGCCGAAAGTACGGGCGAGACTTGCTTTCCGAAGAGAGTCACTTGACAGTCCAGTTGATCTTGAACGTTACATCCTGATGACTAAGATTTAGGATTTTTCTGGGTTAATATTTTTATCTTCCAAGCCTAAACTCATTTTTAAGTCTCCGGAATCTTGTCCTGGATCCTTTGAAGAGCGTAATTCGGGCTTCTAGAACGGGTAATGATGACAATGTCATCAGCAGAACATGCTATCATGGTGTTATGATCATCTTTAAATTTTGGGAAGTTGTTTTGCAAAAAATAGAGGAATAGCCCAAGGATGGAAGATTGTAGAAAACCAGTGCAGATTGAATGTGGAAAGAGATGCAATCTTATTGTCTCACAGAGAAAATCCTATTGTGAAAAAATGATGCGATTATTAGAACCAATTCCCAGGAAAGATACATCTCTGAAAGATTGTAAATATAAATCATTTATGTCAGTCGCGTTCAGAGGCTTTGGACACATCTAGCATAAGCATTAACTGCACTAAATTAATCGTGTATTGCTATTCCAATGAATTTTGAAATCCGTACTAATTAGTAAACAGTTGAAAGGCCTCGTCATGCTCTTTATCAGCGATTTGTGCAAAATATGGCTTCAGTATATTATAGATGATGCGGTTAGAATCTTTCCCAGCGATATCAATAAACTAATCCACCGATAACTTAAGAGATCTTTAGACTATTTTCCAGGGATAAGAAAAATGTTCCTTTGCTTAGAAACTTTTCTGTCTTATTGAAGGATAATTTTTTTGCTTCTTTAAGTTAAGAATGAATGTAAGTCTGAGAAAGCATTGTACAGCATCGGGTTGAATTAATAGCTATTTACTGGGCTCAATGTATGCAGTAGTTAAGAAATAAAAGTTTATGAGATTTAGAGTGATTACATAGTGGTGATTAACAGTATTTCAGTATATTTGAAAAGTTTGAAATAACTTGAAATATAGAGAAATAAAATAAAATACAAAAAGAATATTCTGAAACTTCGCATTTCAAATACGAAGCGATATTTTTTGATGCCCTAAGAGATGATGGATTACAATTCTACAGATGAAGCTATACAGGAATAGATTGAAAAAATGCATTCAATGTTCCAGCCGGCATTTTTATGCTGAAAGAACCTTTTCGCGATGCTTTTGTTAGAAAAGATCGCAGTTCATACTTCACCATCAAGCAGTATGGGATTTGTCGCCTTATTTTCAACACAATACAATATTTTGAATTCAAAGCAATATTTATAATTCCATGTCATATTCAGCAGCGTTCTCGAGATATAATAAGTGACATATGAGGAAGGAAACCTACTAATTAATCAGTCAGCATTGTAGATAAGCACGTTATTTAAATTACCTTTTTTAATTCTATTCAGAAATTAAAGTTTGAAATAAGATTCTTTGTTAAAATAATTTTTGCCTGGATACAACGACACATATGACGTTTTATCCAAATTAAAATTAAAACCAAATTAGTGAAAAACCAAATTAAAATTAATTGAACAAAACAAATTACAGATGGTAGCCTATACGGCACACACAAAATTCTCTGACACTTTGCAGACAAAGGGAATTCTTAAATTGCGCAGCATGACTTTTAAAATACAGTTTATTTTTATTCCCGGATAAGTTTAAGGCTCAATTCTAGAGGTAAACAATGACGAAAGTCACCATAAGCGTTTAATTCGAAGAATTAACTCAAGGTTTTACATTTTCCTTGTTTGTTCACTTACTTAAACAAACAATCTAATAAGTGTGTTTAAAATATTTGTTGAGAACATCATCATTTTTTTCAAAATCAAAATTTTCTCCTATTGTTAAATGTTTCCCAACAGAATATTTAAAGTGAAAATATTTTTTATAAGGACATTTAGTGTAAAACTCATTTCATGAATATTGTATTTACTTGAAATCATTTTTCCATTTATTCAAAAAGAAAAGTAGCAGTTTTGGAGTATGCAAATTTTGAATTCCCTAGAAATTAAAGAATTCAACCTCTCTTAAAAATACTTGCATTATAATTAAATGCTGAATTTAATTTCATAAAAAGATTGCCAACTGTTTAAACATTTTATGCTTTGATTTTCCGGTATATTTATATGCAGGAAAATTTTACATTTTATGAGCAGCTTGCTCCACAGTTATAAAACATTATTTTTACTTGAATGGATTACAACGGTGCTTCTTTTGCGTTAGTTTTTTAGAGATGTCTGTTTAAGGGTCATTGTATTATTTCGTTGAGGCCTCGAACTGGATGCTTATGTAAAGCGAGTAAGCGGTTTTGAATCACTGCTTTCCTTCCCGTAGATCTGTGATTTTTCCTATGTGTAACATGTATATGAGCTAGTTTCTCCTATAAAGTCCTCCACGAAGGCATCCCTCTTCATAGACAGTTAGCCCTCCTATCATTTATTATAATTAAATAAACCAAAATGTAGATCTGAATTCCAATCGGAACGTCTTAGGTCCCTTATTCGTCCCAGTCCAATGTACACTGTTTTGTGAAATGAACAGGAAACTCGAATGAAAGTAATGAAAGTAAAAAGTTACAAGAACGTAAAAAACTTTCTTGTAACTTTTAATATATGTTTTCTTTAGTTAGATAAGCAGCATCAAGACGATAATTAAGACGATAAAGTTCTTGCTGCAGTTGCTCCAGCATATACATTGCTGTTGCTTTCGCAGCACTAACAAGGCAGGTTTGCACATGAAATTTGAGCAGCTGTAGACTTGTGTAAGTGTGGCCTTAGCATAACATATTAAAAAACAGGAATTGAAAGAAAATTGTCCTGTTGCGTAATATCTGAGAATTTAAAAAAGACCAGCCTATGTAAACACTAATCATACTTAAAGTACTGTGACATACACCAAACATGCAGTCAACCTTTCACCAGTGCTTCCCAATCTTTTCTATAGCCCGGCACACCTAAATTCTAGAGGTAAGTTATTTGACATGAGAGCTTTTCTATGTGTTAAATAGTGTTTATTTGAAAATTAGGATTTTCAGACTGACCGTCTGACGTCAAGCCCTTAACCCTTCCTATCATTTCAACTATCCCAGCGGTATATAAACTCACGAACGTTTTGTTTAACTTTCCTTTTTTGTTGCAAAGTATTAATTGATCATTTTAAGCTTAAACCTCCTGTACTGTTGTTTCATAATCAGAAGTTTGTGATAACGTTTTTCATAGCCCACTTCCAATACTTTCGCGACACATCGGTTAGCAAACATTCATTTATAAAGTCATCCTTTCTCCGAATTCCAATGCCATTTACGGTTACTCATATAAAATTATCCGTTAATGCCGTAAAATCATTAAATTTGATTTTGAAGATAACTCACTTACTGTAATCTGAAAACTGCAGTACAAACCTTATCAAAATTTTATTTTCCTCATATCCACAAAAGGGTTTTGAAGATATTGTAAATTCGGAAATTGCTTTCTTTTTCGCTTTTTTTTGGTTGAATTGATATAAAATTCATTCAAAATTATTGAGAACAATTCTTTGAAATTTGACGAACCATTGTAAAACGAACTCTATAAGACAAACAATAAAATACCTAAGGACATAAAAGAAGTAAGGACATGGATTGTGTTACATTTTGTTTTTAAACATTCACATAAGTAAAAATTCATTTGCATGCTATGTTGCATCCAAGAATAATCTTTTGAATTTCTGTGATGCAGGAAATTTACAATTCAATTGCACGAACTTATTTTTAATCGGCTTTTTCCAAAATTTCTGTTATGAAGTTGACAGCGTTTAGCAATAATAAACATTTCGCACCATTTTTAATTTTTTGTTTTGAAAAACATCCAATTATAACGCCAAATACTTCCTGGTATATTGCAGTTTACCTAAATAAATTCTTTAGACAGTTCTCATAATTCTTGCCTTTTAGTAGAATTTAATGGCTCTAAGCTAACTATCATGCACAATATCTTTGGAAAATATCCAAAACATGAAATCACACAGTGTAATTTTGGATGATCTAAACAATCACTCCAAAGTAAGAAATCATGCAAGCCTTTATTGGAAAGCACAAAGACACAGATTTGCAATTCTACAACGTCTCAAACGTCTTATGCAGATTTTGTATGGTTTCTCTAGCACTGTGTGGAGAAATTAGGTATTTTTTGGAAGCAAGAGAGACGAAATATGAGCAATGCCCTCACTGGGACTCGAAAATCGGAGCTTTCGAATAGGCGCCCAAGATGCTGACCATTACAAAACGAAGGCATGCTAAGAACGCGGCAGAAATACCTTATATACTCCCCTCTTAAAAGGTGACTGGGCATTAGGGGACCTAATCGCCAAATCCTGGTGGTGGAGAATCATCATTCACCACCTTTTTTAGTTCGAGCTCCACTGTAGAGACTTTAGGAAGCAAGAAACAAAACATCAGAGCGTTTGGTTTCAACAACCTGTTCAAACACTGTGATTTCATTTGTATATTAACAAAATATCTGGAAATAAGAAATCTGCCTCACGACTGCTCAGATTTAAAAAACATGTGATATGGCACAAGATTAGAATAGAAGTTTTGCATTTAGTACATTTCTCTTAGTAACTGACAGAAATTTATGAAGCAATTCATGATATTCGCAGTTTTTATGACTGGTTTCTGCAGCAAGAGGGTAAGCCTTTCGGTATTATTCCTTCGAGGTGGGTACTTCTAGAAGATAAAAAAAATTCCGGACTCAGGAATGAACGTAAATAAAAGTTCAGTTTGTCACGAGAAATCTTTTGTGAAGTAAATAAAAATTAATAAATTGGTTCAACACAATCTGAATACATTATTTATGAATATTATAAAGAACAAATATCGAGGTAGTTAAATAATAAATTTAAAGGAAAAATAATGCTACTAATCAGGAATAGAAAACGTTTTCACGTATTTTCACAGTTTATGAAAAATATTTTTCATGTTAACCAAGTTACGTATAATGGTCATTATGTCATTCTCTACGTTTCTTACTTATGTAAAAGATTTTGTGTTGTTGTTTCAAGCGAATTAATGTCATACTTTTCAGTTCATGATCGATTTCTTCCAAATGTTCGATGGCTGTTAAATCGGATGAATGGGATAGGATATTAAGCTGCTGTTTAATGTAGTAGAGGCACTATTCTCTACAAATCTTCAAGGTGTATTTAGGATCATTGTCCTGCTGGCAAGTAAATGCAGTTTCAAGGGAAAATTTTCCGGTTTTCGTTAAGACGCTTTACATTAGAAAGTGAAGATAATTTTATCTATCCATATTTGTTTCCATAAAACGTAAATTGCTGACTCTAACAGCTCTTGTGCACCCTCAAACCATAACATCTCCGCCACCATGTTTGACAGATCCACATAAAATCACAGCAAGCATCTCTTGATTTAGTTTCCTCCAGAACATAATTCCATCACCTGAGCCATGGATATTAAATTTTGCTTTGAAAAGGACAGACTTCCCGAAAAATAAAGATTTACTTACATGTTTCTTTGCAAACTGGGGTGCGTTCTTCATACTTATAAAATACATATTATTTCTTCAGACTTACAGAGACTTATAAAATGTTTCTGACGGCCCTCACATTCATTGCAACCCGCTTGTTAAAGATATTCCCGCTCGTCTGCGGTATCACTTCAATGCTACCATCAGTCTTTAAATCAGCTAGCACTTGAGGTACTTTTATTAATGGATTATCTTTAATTTTACTCATGATATTTATTTTATGCAAGTGGTTTAGCTAGGGAGGTCTTCTAGATTGATCACTTTTCTCAAATTCTTGAAGACAATGGTATGCTTTAATAAGATATTGTACTGTTGACCTTCAATTTATTAATTGTAAAGTGATTAGGTTATTTTGTAGCAGGACTACATGAAAAATGAGCAATGCCGTCTCCGGGATTCGAACCTGGACTTCTGGGATACTCACCGAGTATCCTACCGTTACACCACTAGGATATGCTGGAAGAAAATACCTTATACATTCCCCTTTGTAAAGGGCGATTGGGGATTAGGAGACTCAATTTCCAAATCCCGGTGATGACGATGTCACCGTCTTGTAGTTCGGGCGCCATTTGTAGAGATATTAGACTTCTTTTTTTATGCAACAGACAAAAATGAACAATACCTTCCCCAAGACGCCAACCTGTACCTCTCGAATACGCGTCGAGTGTGCTACCGTTATACCACGAAGGCACGTTGGGAAGAGAGAGAAAATACCTTGGAATAAATAACGTTAAAAAAGATGTAAACAGGACAGACAGTCAAGAATAAGTATCAGTGATGGGACTAGAGTTCTGAGGATATTTTGTCTTCTGCCTTCAGGCTTTTACATTACTGAAGATTACATTACTGATTCTTTTATGGTGTGGATAAGATGTGAATGCATCTGAACAAAAACGCACATATCTTCAGTGCAATGCTAAAGAAAAAGAATGATATATTTAAGAAGCTAACAACGCTTAGATATATGGTACCTTTGTTATACCTATCATTTTCTCCACTGCAAGTGCCTTACGTACTGTTGCAGACATGCCAATCCTTACTTTTTTCTATTTTTATTTAATTAAATTAAATTTAATCTAAAAATTATACGCCTGCAGTTATACATATGTTATTTAAATAAAGTACGCCGAGAAAAAGAACTGGTGGGGGGGGGGAGTTTCAATTCTCGCTTTCTACTGGGGCAACTGACGAAATTCAACTTGCGTTTATCATGTCTCGAAAGCGCGACTTAGGATATATATTAGATCTGTATATGGCATTATTCTAACATGGGTATTTTGACACAAAATCGGACTTTTTCTGAAATAACATACCAATTTTTTTTTACATATTTCGATTCTACGACTCAAATTATGCCAAACTGCCAAGTTGTGTAAAACTCACACGAGTAGTTATCAAAATATTAGCTCTCAAAATTTTAGCTCCTCAGCGTTAATTGAATTTGGTATATACACTGGTGTGCAAAAATTAAGGACGAGATGGTTTTTTCAATATAACTTTGTACAAAAGTTTTCCAAATCAACACATTTAATACCGTAAGATCCCCCAATACGTAAGGACATGAGTAAAGTAAGCAACACTTACTAAAAAAGAAATCAGAGGGATAAAAAGAAGTTTTATTGAAAAAGTAGCATGGAGCGCAATGCGACTGAAGGACGAAATATACCTGTGATGGGTGTCCAGCAAGAAACATCCGGTCTTTAATAGGAGATGTGATCTTCCCTGACTGCTAGGCAGGTTTCACATCAGTTGTGCATGCTGGATATGTGGTTGTTAATGAGCTGTTGAGACACTGCTGCTGGTTCCTCTTGTAGCACCAATCGAGGATTCGGAATCGTTACTGGCGATAAGTTACGTGCTGCCACTGGTCTCCCCAGTAAGTTCCGTACATGCTTGACGGGATTTAGATCCAGAGACCTTGCCGACCAATCCATGTGTTCAATATCTTCACTCTCCAACAGCTCTTCGACAGTAACTGTGCGATGAGGTGGAGCGTTGTCGTCCATGAAGAGGAACTGAGGACCCATAGCCCTTGTGAAAAGACGCATGTAAGGAAGAAGAACCTCGTTACAATAGCAGTCCCAGGTGACGAACCTCCTTGGGAGATATGAAGGTCGGTTCGGCTACCAAGCATTATGTCTGCTCGAACGAGAACTCCGCGACCTCCAAAACAGTCCCTTTTGATGATGTTAAAGGGGTTATTGCGTGTTCCCCGCTCTGTCCAGATGTGTATGTGTCTAGAATCGCAACTCAGACTAAATCTGCTCTCATCTGTAAAGAGTACTCGTCCCCATTCATTGTCTCTCCAATTCCGGTGTTCCCGGCACCACAGAGAACGCCTTCTCCGATGGGCAGGCGTTAGAGGTACACACCGTACAGGGCGTCGTGCAAACAGACCACCACCGTGCAGTCTTCTGGCCACGGTAAAACGCGATATCGGTCGTCCAGTCGCCTGTGTCGTGTGTCTAGCGATTTTTCCCGCTGTCTGCCGCCTGTTTCTTCTGGCCTGTAAGGCAATATACCGGTCATCTGCGGGTGTGGTTCCTCGTGGACGACCACTACTAAACCCCCCGATAGCTGTTCCTGTAGTTTGAAATTGTCTCCAAAGTCGTGAAACGATGCTGTGAGCAATTCCGAACTCTGCAGCCACACTTGTCACACTGCTGTCTTCCTCCAACTTCCCAATGATTCGGCCTCGGGTAAAAGCATCCAGATGTCGTCTAACAGATTGATTATTCGCCATTTCTCGCTGAGGCAACAACTCGTTGTGATTTTAACTGCTATACGGCGTGCAATCTCTTTGCCAGAAATACGGATCTTACACCGACAACAGGCTTTATACTACTCAGACACTCCCCCATTAGGTCTAAATGCATGTCTGCGCATGTGCTACCGTACATCACCTTACTTAATCTCCTGATTGGTCTTTCTGTCCGCTCTGCCTCTTCGTTCAGCTGATATGCTAATTTTTCGACTTCATCCTTAATTTTTGCACACCAGTATATTTATGAATATCTCTTTTTTTATTAAACTTACTTGATTTCTTCTTTTAGATTTAGAAATTTAGGTTCATTCCAAACAAAATTCACCCATTTTTTATGATTTATTTTTAAAATTTTTAATTTCAAATAATTTTTATATATTTTTCGAAATTTTGAATAATAACCTGTGAAATTTTTGCCATCATCTTAAAGTAGATGTATTTCTAGGCACACCTGCAAAAAATTATAGTTTTTTATTCAAAATCTTCTAAGATATACATGAATGTACATATTTTGGAATGATTACATGAATTTACATATTTCTAAGATATACATTATTTACATATATATAATACGTTTTGAAATTTGGCAAATTTTGTTTGAGCGATTATAATGTCAAATGTGGTTTATGGATTTTGTTACAGTGAATTGCCACAGCTATTTTTAACCTTAAATTTCAAATAAATTTTTACGGAGAATTAATTATATGGAATTTTCCCCCTCAATGATGTGTCATATTTATTAATACTATATGAAAAGCTAGTTTTTTTAATTATGGATGATTTTTTTTCAGATTTAAATTTCTTTTTAATTTTCTTCTTTTTTCCTTTTTTTTTTAAATATTTGTAATAGCAAAATTTTACATTTGCCGTGTTATCGTCTGCGAGTTCACTCTAACTTCATTTAAATCGAATTGTCTAAAACTGAGCACATTCGTTTGATGTTTTATGAAATGTTTCATTTCTTTGCCATTTAGCAGAAAATCTTTTAATTTAAATATTTATCCTTTGGACTTTGCTTTAAACTTTATTTATAGTTAAAATGCCTAGAAAATGAAAAGCTGTCTTCAGCTGAAGCGCAACTGATGTAACTGATATTTAAAAAAAATGACAAGAATGCAAAATTCATGGAAGTGATCGAAAAATCTTAATTTTCTTGTATGAGCACTGAAAATAAATGTAGAAGAAAAGAAGACTATTAGGTAGAAAAGTAAGCAAACATTTGAAGGGGGATTTGGCTGTTAGAAATACCAAGACGTTTCGAAAAGTTCGATGCTTTTGAATATAATTTCAGAATACTTCGAGGAATTTGGGTGTTCAAAGAGTAAACATTTAGACTTGTAGCATCAGCAAATACCATCAATTAAGCTTGTGCTGACGGAAAAGACAAAAACGATATCATTGCAGATTAAAGTGAAGAACGACTGGTTTTCGACTATATGGTTGTATAAATTTAAATTACGTCATAGAACATCATATCGTATCAAACGGAGAATCTCATGATTTCTCAGTCGAATTATATGAAGATTCAAGAATTTATCCAGCAATGTATATGGATGTCATCTAAAGACTTTTCTCTCTTGATGAAACCAGTCTTTCATCTCATGCCTTCAAAATGCCTTGACCAAATACGGATGAAATGGATTGATTGGATTATTAAGTTACGGCAAATCAGGGCTGTCTGCCTAAAAGGAGGGATGCCTTCGAGTGAAGTAGTGGAGAAACGAGTGAAGAACTTTCTAACCAGCTCAGCTCGTAGGCACGTTACACATGAGAAAAACCACAAAAACACCCATGCAACCAGCACGTTCGCCGGGATACTAACTCTGGAGCTAACTACCTGTGTTCAGCGATTTTGCCGCTCTGCCGTTTGTGGGCCGTTATGAAATGGAATGTGATAACTTTATTAAAAGTGAATGTCAGAAATACCAAGACGTTTAAAAAAGTTGGATGCTTTTTAATATATACTTCAGAATGTCTGAAGAAAAAGAGCAAGCCATTAAGAAAAATAAATTTTTGCAGAAAATTTAGCACTTTTTTTAATTTAAAACTTTTTTAATCTTACGATATTTGATTTTGAGATTTCAAAAATAAAATGTTTGACTAAAATATGAATAACATTTTAAGAAACTAAGAAAGTATAGGAAAATAGAGGATGATAAAATTGTTTAAAGCAATAGGCACAATGATAAAACTGTTTAAAGCAATGTATAAAAGTCATCCTAAGTTAAAATGTCGGTTATATCAATTAATTTATTTATTATTATTCCGCCTGCTTCACCTCTCAATGGCTACTACAGGTCAGTCATGTTATCCTGATCGTTGCACCAGCAAGCTGAGTCGGTTGTATCTCTGTCTTATTTTTACAGTAAGACCCCACTTAACATTGCTTCGTTTAGCGCTGTGTCGGTTTAATGCTCTTTTATTTGAATTGCGGGATTCCCCGAAACTGCACGCAGCGTTAGGCCAAAGAACGTCTATGTAAAGAAGGAAAGGTTCCATAAACATAATGTAAACCAGTCTGCTATTATGCCGCGGGAAAGCGGAGGGAAAATTCGCCAAAGGATTTGGCGACGGAACCTGCCGGTGCGAATTTCGCCCCTCAGCCATGTGTACAGGAAATTGAGGAACACGTGTTAGGAAGAAACGATTTCTGACAAAACGTTTCTTCTTTGACATTTCGAGATAATTTAAACTCGGATTTTCGTACTTTTTTCCCTAAAAATAACTAATTCATTAATTAATTTACTTGCGCGAAAAAACATTTTCTTTTCCTTTAAAGTTTAAAGAAATTTAAAACGATATTCGTTTTATTGAACTCTTGATAAATGTGACCTTCGAACTTCGAGGACTATCCACTTACAACAACTTCTTACAGAGTGCAAAAGGAAAACGCGAATTACATTAGGTACATTCTTGATAAAAAGGCAGAAAATTGGAAATACAGAAGAGACTGAATGATCTGAAATGTAAACATCCTTAGAATTTTATTTTATTTTATATGTATATTCTTTTTTATATTTATAAGAAATAATTTTTTTATTGTTATAAAAAACATAATTAATAAATTTAACGGTAAAATGCCTGACCAATTTTCTACTCATCTTCCCCTAACCCCATTATTTACATGATGAGATAACCTCGTTTAACGCTGTTTCATATACGCTGTGTATGTGCTCTACTTTGATAGAACGTATAACGAGGGGTATCTGTATATCTTCCGAACTGCCCATTGAAAGACGTGTCAAATGTTCTTTACTGCATTTTCTCTTTTAATATGTGCAGTTTTCAGATGCATCGTAGTCTGGGTCACAAAGTATGCTTTCGAAAGAAACGAGATTCGAATAAACAAAATCAAATTGTGAAAAAATTTGATATTAATAAGTATATTTAAAATGCGCAGTACGAATGAATAAATAGAAAATTTTAAAACAACTATCTGAAGAGCCAATGCAACAGAAACAATTAAAATAAAATTCTGAAAATTTAAAAATGACCTAAAATGATAACTATGACTAAAAATATAGTATAAGAAAACTATTCGAAAAAATAAACGATGCACCTTTTATTTAAAATACGCAGTTCGAATGAGTAAATAGAAAATTTTAAAACAGTTCTTTAAAAGAAATCATGCAATTTAAACAATTAAAACGAAATTCGAAAAAGAAAAAAAATTACTTAAAATAATAAAAATTGTAATTAAAAATATATAAAGAAAATTATTTGAAAGTAAGGAACAATTACGACTTTTTCCCGTTCATGCACGATTTGCTGTTGTTGTTTCAAATCCCCTTGGGGCAGGAAAGCCTACACCAAGTCCAAGGGACTTTGCGGCACAAGCAAATTTGCTGATGTCGTCCTGCTAAGCCGACAGCTGTTTCAAGGAGAAGCCTATACAATCCAGTAGGTGAGCAGGAGAGGCAGGGAGGGAACAGGCGCACGAAGGGAAGGTCTTTTCTCCCTCTTTGAATTTCATGCATCGAAGATGCCCACTTCTGAATCTGGCCATAGCCGTTTGGATAGGCCTAGGTCTTTTACTCAGAAGTGACAGGCCTGGTTGTTCAGCGAAATACCACTGGTGAACAGGAGAAATTTCCCATGCCATGTTAGTCTTATGTTTGTAACAGGAATGAATTTCGGTTGAGCATAAATCAGTGGAAGTGGGTGTAGTGAGATCACAACCTTTTCCTGTCAGATCGTCAGTTGTTTCGTTACCATACACCCCAGCATGGGACGGTATCCACTGGAGACATATTGATTTATACTGCCCAAGCTCAAAAAGTTTAGATACAATATCCTGACCGGTCTTATCTATGATCTTAGGTAAGTTTTTAAGTTACTGAATGGAGCTTCTGCTGTCTGTCAGAATCCATATAATTTCACAACTTGAAGAGAGAGCATATGCGAGTTCTTTGCTGATCGCGGTAAGTTCCGATCTGAAGACGGAGCAATGATCAGAGTTTCTGATGTTGCATCTGATATCTCCTTCAGCGGTGTTACAATAAATGCCACTCCCTGCTCTACCCTTATCTGATCTACTTCCTTCTGTGTATATCACAAGGACCTGGGCTGGAATATCTTAAATGATTTCAAGAGTCATTTGCCTGAGGATTTCCGGGTGACGGTTTCCCTTGATAATATTAGTCGACAATTCCTCACGGATGTTAGTATGATTAAAAGAAGTATCTGGAGCAAAACGGCTAAACGGTATAGATGTTTCAACATTTAGATTGATGAAATCCGAATTCCACACGTAACTAAGCGGGCTGTCTCGCTTTAGGCGTTTATTGTTTGTCCAATTTAAAATAAAGGCTAAGGTACGATTATAAGGACCCAAACTCTTCAGCTTGTTAAAATACTTGTAGGAATTCACCTTAGAACGCATTCCCAAAGTACTCTCTCCAACTTCCTGAAGTCAGTAGTTGAAGCCAATTGATAGATTTGGTAACCGTATTCAAGGATAGGGCGGACTAGGGTGATGTAAGTTATTCTAAGGGTAGTGGCTTCAGAACCCCAGTCTCTACCTGAGATATACTTTATGATCTGAAGTCTTTTTCTTGCTTTATCGGCCAATTTCTCGATATACTGACTGCAGTTCACTCTGGGTGATCAAAGTGAATCCGAGATACAAAGGGTGTTAATTGCAGTCCAAGCGAACTCCATTCAGAGAAATGTCAGGAGAATAATTATAAAGATGTCTGTTTGTAGTGAAGATGCACGATTTAAAATGGTACGATGGAATTCACGATTTAAAAAGGGAAAGGAAAATAGGTTGCTATACATTAAGAAGTTCGCCAAGTGAACTATTCTTGGTGCAAAATGAAAAAATTCGTCAAGTTAAAATTTTGAATTTCTCCATAAATTTCGCACCAAATTTTACACAATTTAATATCTAGGCATAACCTGAGTTATAGAATCGAAATATGTAAAAAAAGGTGGTATGTTAGTTTAGAAAAAGTCCGATTTTGTGTCAAAATACCTATGTTAGAACAGTGCTATATGTGAATCTAATATATATCCTAAGTCGCACTTTCGAGACATCAAGAACGCAATTTGAATTTCGTCAATCGACCCAGTAGAACGGGAGATATAGAGCTGTCATATTTTTTTTTTGCGCAGTGTACATGACATTCATTGAATCGCATTTGTATTATTACGTTACCCGCCCGCTTTGCTGGGCATACTGTATATAAAAAGAAGAAAGTCTGTTTGTTTCTTCGCTAATAATTCAGCCACTACTCTAGCTATCGTCAGCAAACTTTCTATAAATTTTTTCTGGGTCCTGGGAAAAGTAGACGTCCAATCCCCCCCAAAAACTTAGCAGAAATCAGGGATATTAATTAAAACCTCGGAAAATATATAATTTTCTCCCTCATTTTTCCGAGTGGCAACAACAGTCTCGCAAGCTGGATATGAAAATCTGCTTTAGTTCGAAAGTTATTGCCGCTGCTCGCTTTCAAATCCTAGAGTTTGTTAATAAAAATTTCTAAGTTTTACGATGAAATAAAAATAGCATTGCCGAACATTAATACATTATTCCCGATTCCAAAAATTCGCGGGAAGCCATTTCGACTATTCCCATTTTCGCACGACTTTAATTAGCCGAGATATTAATTAAAAACTCGAAAAAACGATAATTTTCGCCTTCATTTTTCCTAGTGGCAAAAGTCTCGCAAGCTGAAGATAAAAATCTGCTTCATTTCGAAAATTGTTGCCACTGCTTGCTTTCAAATCCTGGTGTTTGTTAATAAAAAATTTCGAAGTTTTACGATGAAATAAAAATAGCATTCCCAGACACTAAATATGTTATTCCCTATTTCAAAAATTCGTGAGAAGCCATTTCGTCTATCCCCATCTTCGTACGGCTTTAGTCAGCCGAAATATTAATTAAAAAATCTGAAAGCGCTAATTTTTGCACTCATTTTTTCGAGTGGCAACAGTCTCTCACGTTGGAGATAAAAATGCTTTATTCCGAAAACTGTTGCTACTGCTCGCTTGTTGTGGTTGCATTGGTGTGAACGATGTTTGAGTAACAAAAATTCATTTTGAAAAGGTTTACGCAAAATCCGTTTTTAGTGCGCGTCTACATCGTGGAATGAGTAACAATGCAAAATTTCAGGTATAGTTTCAGAGATCTCGTGATCAGTCAGTGGTATTTAGCTTATATATATGTATATATATATATGAATTTAACAAAACTTCTATTCGTAAAAGGCAAATTAAAGTAAAAAATTAATTAAAAAAATTACAAATAATTTATATTGCTGCGAACTAATCTACAATATACACTCATGTCCATAAATTAAGGATAATTCGGAGTCACGCGGAAATCGAACTCCAAAATAAATATATCACCTGTAAAATCACTACACACATCTTCAAGAATCATATGCAAATTTCAGGAAGTAACCAGATGACACCGATGGTACGTCATAATGACGAGAGTGTAAGAGAGTGATATATAAGGTATACAGGCAAAGAAATAAAATTGTTCGCAGGCGCTTTATAAGCATTTCAGTGCAATAACCGAATAGTTATGACACAAATTTGGATGATGTTTTACATGGTAGAATTATCGGCCGTCTGGAATGTGGGAGTACCCAACTGGAAGTATCAGACGAACTTGGAATTGCCCAGAGTGTCATCTCCAGGCTTTGGCAACGATTCCAAGATGATGGTAACGTGAGTAGACGTTACAGCACAGGTCGCCCCAGAGTTACAACGCCGAATGAGGACCGGTATTTGGCAGTTACTGCCAAAAGAAACATCCGGAGCACAGCCTCAGACCTGTCTCGTCAGCTCTCTTCAGCCACTGGTACGACAATTTCAAGGCAGACCGTGTACAGATGCTTAGGACAGATTGGTCTATATGCTCGCTGACCGGTCAGATGCGTTTCACTTACTGCAACTCACTGTCGCCTGCGGTTACCCTGGAGTAGAGGGCATGCATTGTGGACACCGCAACAGTGGGCTTGTGTGATGTTTTCCGACGAGTCCAGGTTTAACTTGCACTCTGATTCTTGCCGGACTTTCATATGGAGAGCTTCAAATACCCGTTACCACCAGGAAAACATCATTGAACGACACCGTTACGGTGGTGCAGTGAGTGCTCGTTTGGGGTGGAATTATTCTGGGTTCCAGAACTGACCTGCATGTTCAAATTGGAACCATGACAAGCCAAATCTATCGGGACGTCATTCTGGAACAACATGTACGTTTGTTTCGGGGCGCCATGAGCGCACAATTTGTGTTTCTGGATCACAACGCCCGTCCTCACCCCCGGAAACATCGTAAGCGAATGACTTCAATCGGAGGATATCAACCGTATGGACTGGCCAGCATTCTCACCTGACTTGAATCCAGTAGAGCACGTGTGTGATATGCTTGGCCGACTAGTTGCAGCCCGTCAACCTCCTCCTACATGTCTACCGGAACTTCAGAGTGCATTGCGTTTTGAGTGGTGTAATATCCCCCAAGATCAGATCGATAATTTGATATTCAGCATGCGTAGGCGTTGTACGGACTGTATTGCATCGTCTGGGAGACGTACAATGTATTAATAATCCTACCAACCATGTAATATTGTATTTTTGTAAATAGGATTTTCTTGTAATTTGCTCCAGGGAGAAAAAATCGCTATTTTTTTTAATAATATCAAACATATAGCATTTTTTTGCTCTATACCTTTTGTTTAATAAATAAGTTTTATAAATAAGTCAAATTTCTTTTGCTTCTAACTCTTCCTTTGCCTGATTTTGCATTATCCTTAATTTATGGACATGAGTGTAATTTAAATTCTGAGAACATAAGTAAATCAAGCGCAATTATCAAAATCTGTTAAGAAATATAAAATTCTAATAAGTTTTTTAAAATCCTAAAAATTATAAAAATGCATACGGGAATAATTGTTGAGCTGGCATAAGACAGACTTATTAAGGGGAAGTTGCCCTCAAGCCTAACTCTTCAGTTATTCAATTCGTGTTTCGTCATTCATGTAGGCAAGGGTAAAATTCAAAACCAAAAATAAAAACAAATGATGTGATTTACCAAAAGTAATACAAACGAGTGAAATTTTTAGAAAAGAACAAATTAAAGTTAATATAAAACAATATGTTTTTAGAAAACCAATGTAATTTAGAAACACTTGCCCGCAAAAAACTTCCCGACACGAATATGCATATAAACTAAAAAGAAACAGATACTATTAACATACAAAAATAAATAAAAGAATAAACTAGAAACTATATTAAATAATACTAAATTAATATAATAAAGGCAAGTAAAAAGTAAGTTTTAAATTAATTTAATTAATTTACCATTTATTTCTATTTGGAGTGTGGACAAGGAACAGCATGTCAAACTAAGTGATGTAAAAGTATCTGTTTCCTTGTTTGTTTATATGCATATTCGTGTCGGGGAAATCTTTTGTGGGCAAGAGTTTCTAAATTACATTGGTTTTCTAAAACAATATTGTTTTATATTAACTTTAATTCGTTCTTTTCTAAAAATTCCACTCGTTTGAATTACTTTTGGTAAATCACATCATTTGGTTTTACTTTTGGTTTTGAATTTTACCCTTGCCT
>KK115520.1:111570-121610 GCA_000611955.2 Stegodyphus mimosarum
CAAACTCTGCTGGCCAGCATAAAAATACACAGGAATTTAATGAATCACCGAGCATGGTGTCTTTACCAATATTGATAGAGATTACTTAGTTCAAGAAATTTCTTAATTTGCTCAGGTAAAAATTACATACATAAATTTAGCAAATCCCTTAGGCAGTTAGAAAATATTACATATTCAAGTAGACCCGTTGGAGAAAAATGATTACATTTTTTCCTACATTCAATTACTCAATTAAAGGTAAAGTAGAATTTAAATATTTAAATTGTTCCTTAATGTGCAAAAGTTAAAGTTAATTCTCAACCAAAATAGTAACAACTTAAAGTAAAAAGGTAAAATTTAGATAAGTTAACAAATTTAATATCCTGTCTTAATTCATTATATATAAATTTTAATTACATTCCAAGTTAAGGTTAAAAGTCCTAAATAGATTAATAGTGCAGCAGTTGCTTAAATACACAGCCTGGATTTAAGATCCAGCAGAAAACCTTTGACTAAAAGTTAAATAGAATTTAATTGGAAATCAAATACACATACAATTACTCCTTACCTTAAGAATTCATTACAGGAAAATTTTTCTTCAATTAATCAAATCTCATAAAAATTTTAATTAGCCATATTACTTAGGAAACATGTTCACGGAATTTATGTTGCAAGCTGTACTAAATTTCAGGTGAAATTAACAATCAAAAGGTTGAACTCACTTGAAGGGAAGAATTTTAAAACGTATTAAGCCTTGCTAGTTTATTAGATGGAACAATCTCCAGACGAGCAGCCGTTTGAAGTTGAAACTAAGATGCTCTCCTTTGGGCATGATTCCAACCCGCACAGAGATGATGTTAGCAATCCTGAAGGATGTAGGAAAATGAAATAAGGCATCGATGTTTCGAAGCGAGAAAGATGAAAACTGGACCCATAACCCGATGTGAAGAAGGTGGAGTCTTGAAATTCACTGGACTAGACCCATTCTGGAAAGTTGATGGCAGTACTCGGATCTAAGTTGCATCCACTATGGTGTCAGCGCACTAATGCGATGAGAAAAACACTATTCTCGACTCCAACACGGCACGGGGATGGTAAAGTGCGGAGGAGTAAACTTCAAGTGATTTTTTTAGATGTTCATCTTTATCTTATTTCCCATCTCCGGCTCTTCCAGAGGAAGAAAAAAATAACGTGCTTCTACAGCTGCGAATCCAAGGCAAAAAGGGCTGAGCATGGCCTTGCATGACGATTTTAATCGTCCAGAATCCAGAATTTTCGAAAATCACCAAATTTGGTGAATTAGTATGCAAATCTCGCCAAACACAAAACAGTGCTGCGAAAACTTAGTTTTTCCTTCTTCACACCAAAAAAAGTTCCACCCTCGCCACCCCCTTCGCCAACAAGGAGGGGTGAGGGAAAGAATGCGACAAACCTATCACTCCCCTACCACGCAACCGGACGCAGTACATGACCTTGACGAGAAAGTGCTCAAAACGACGCTTATAGCAGAATAAATTTCTAGACACGAAATTCAACAATTTTAGCAATTAAATGGGCATAATTCTCCAACGGGGCGACGTACAGTCATGAAAGTAGGTTCATAAGAAGGGTAAATTTTTTCTCTTTAAGAAGTATAAATTTCAACCATGTGAATAAAAAGGAAGTATTTTTAAATTTCAAATATTACGCAGAAAGCAACCGATTTCCCATTGTCTCCTTTCCCGAAAGCTAATACTGTCGAACGCGTAACGTAAGAATGAGAACTCTGTTTAACTCGCATAAGAATAATTGATTCAATAACATAAGCAATACAATTCGTGAAGAAAAATTTAGAATAAGCATAAATTAATGTATATAATTTACTCACTCAATAATTAATTAACAAATAACTGCAATTAACTACACATTAATCCATAATTCTAAACTAACCAAAAATCACTACATAACACAAGGCATAGGAGCAACTGTCAAATTAAAGGAAGAGAACCCATCAATATCAAATGCAAGCACACTAATGTATATAGATGGCTCAAAAATAGAGAACACCGTAGGATATGCATATGTACTTCTGAAACCTAATCAGATAGTTTATGAATGGAAAGGCCATTTAGGCAATCATAACGCCGTTTTTCAAGGGGAGGCCAAAGCAATAGTTCCAGCAATTAGATTCATACATGAATATAGCTTCAGTAATAGCATAATCAAAACGAACAGTCTATCATCACTTTACGTTATATTGAATACAGAACACACTTCCCACATTCATCAAAATAGCACAAGAAGAATTATGCCTGTATCAAAGGCCTTCGAACCAAACTACTATAAAGGGCAAAAGCACATAAAACAAATTTTGGAAATGAAACAGCAGATCACCTTGCTAAATAAGCAGCAATGGATATTGATTCTGAAAGCATAATAGTTGTCTGGTCAACTACACACTTAAGAAGAGCACTCAGATTACAAGCTAATTCAGTGTGACAAGAGGAATGGGAAAATAGCAATACAGGCCGTTATAACACATTACCACATCGTATATGTAGACACAATTAGAAATATTAAAAATCCGCTTTTAGTCAACAAGCTTTTAATCCGCTTTCACGGAACATGGTCCCTTCCCATCATACTTTGCCAAATATGCAATTGCAACTACAGACCAGTGCAACTGCGAAGATACAAGAACACCTCAACTCTTTACAGTGAGAACTCATTACTGACTAACGGTCTGCATATATATAATAGGTATTACCCATCCCACTTTCAAACCGAAGCGCATTTTGCAAATTCTTGATAAAGCAAAAGTATTTAGTTAGACAAGTTATGAAAATTGTGAACACATTTCTAGAACTAGGTACTGAAGTATGTCATCACCTTAAATACAATATGCATACTTTTAAAAAACGATTTAATAGCATAACTGTGCAATATGATTATCTGTAATATGACTACAAGAATACAAGACTACGATGCAAGATCACAAGACTAAACGACTACGACATATATACCTAATATGACTACCTATACCTCAAGACTACAATAATACTGTAATGAATTATAAACATAAATATATGACTAAATGACTAGGATGTGACTTTACAAAAAACTGCCTATGAATTGGACATTTTATATGTTTTTTTATTTTATAATAATTTATATTACATTTATTTTACTTATATAGTATGTTTAATGTATCTGCTACAACCGGAAGCATAAGGAGAGTATAAGCGCTGCGATTCGGCGTCTGATGCGGGACGCTCATGTCGCCCCCCCCCAGTTTACCGTCCATGGGGATACTCTAGATAAAAGTGGACGTGGCGCAGTACTTAATAACCATAATGGTAAAGGAATGGTGCCCATGTCCTCCGCCCCTCACTCTGCCAACATCTGTATGCTAATGAGGAGAACGAGTGGTTGCCGTGTTTTGAGCCCTGTGTTTGATGTGATTGATTATTGCATTTGTGAACTGCATAGCTCTGTTCGCTGGGCGTGGCTAGTACGACATACTGAATACTTGCAAAGCGAGGCGCAGTGCATGGCGCAAGTGACGTAGTTTGTCATTTTTCCCCCAGGTGGGTGGTGGATTAGCTGCATGTACTCATAATGTCCGTGACACTACTGTGGCAGTCGGCGGAGTGAAGTTGCTTGATTGCTTGCTCTTGTGGGACGCTTTCGGTGTTTTAGCTGAGGCTTTTGCTTGTGGCGACACTTACGTGTTAAAATCACGAATAGGGTCTGTTTCATGCGAGTGGAATTCTCTACCGCTAACGCAAAAGAACCCGTATGCTCTAGGTTCAAGGAATCCAACTCTTGCAGTTGGAGTTGGGGAGCGTTGAATGGCTGCATATACGGCGGACAATAGAAATGGGCAAAACCGTTCTTTAAAGATACGCTCACTGGAGTGAATCAGTTCTTTTTAACGATTCACCGTTCACTGACAATGACCTTGATGAATACACTCAGAACAGGCGTGCGTCAAGAGCGTTGTGCAACGATGGGGGATGAAGAAACAATTGAACAAGGAAATGGAACTGGAACTGAATCAACCAAACCGCTTACTCAAAAACACCTCTCTACATAGAACAGTAAAATTCTGGAATAAAAAAACGCTAAAATTTAAAAAATAATGGAAACCAAACTGACTTTTGTTAAAGATTGCATTATTTTATTACTATAATTAATATTTTGTTTCTACTACAAAGCACAGCGTAAAAATGAATTTTTAGATAATATAAATCGGTTCCGGAGCGGAGCGTTCCACCTCCAGCGTATAACACAAAAAAGTAAGAGCTTCACGTGTGAGGTCCGTACATGTCGCAATGTTCGAGGTGTGAGGAGACAGACTCTGACGTTATAAGAGCATAATTCGTTTAGTTGTGGATCCACTTGACGTTTCAAGAATCATAAGTTTATGACCAGTGTCAAGGGATTTTAGTGGTGTGTACTACGTCTGTCACCAAAGATTTCAGGGAGGATTGACAAACCAATGATCCTGTTTCTCCTTTGATATCATTTTAACCATAACGAATCTTAGGACATAAAATACCGAAAGGTTAAGAGGGCGTAAATAATTCAGTGAAGTTATTTGATTATTAGTTTATCATATTTTCAACATTTTAATATTGTAATGATTTTATTTTGACTTAATTTCCAGGCTGCGGTGAGTTGAAGATTGAAAGTAGAAATTTTAATTTGCAATTACAAGTAAATGATTTAGGTTATTAACTGCTATTACCTTGTGTTACTGATCACTGCATGGCTGTGTTATTCATAAATCGTAATCTTAATCGTTGCTATGGAATTCAAACAGTGTAAATTGTTATGATTTTTCTCTACAATTTATTTTCGATTGCAACTTCTCTGCTGACAATACTATCACTCTTAGTTGCCAAAGCTATCTAAATATAAAGCGGTATTAGTGGTTATTTCACACACCATTTACATCTACTACAATAATACAAAAGACAAACATTATTCGGAACTAAATAAAGTTATCCTAGATGAAAGGGCTGTTTCCATGGAAACATGCAGGCAAACGAAACTTGTTTTTCGTCTTTCGTTTGAAATATTTGAAATCTGGGACGTTGAATTAATCTTTTGTTAAAATGACAAAACGTAACTATAATCAACTATTCAAAGGAGTGGAAATATACTAGTTCTTGCAGTCGTCTGAATTTCAGAATTTTTTCTTCATGGTAATGGAATTTCAAGGCATCTCGAGTTAAAATTAAAATATACTTCCATGAATTTTAGGACGTTTTTTGTAGAGCGAGAATACATTTCTCTTCCTCAAGTTAACATATAACATATAAATCATGTAGTCATTCACACAGAAGTCTTATATCTCTGAATTCGTTATATGAATGCAAATTACGAATTTAATATGAAATTTTGTTGCTAAACTAAGACCTTTGGAAAAAATAGAAGTAACTGAAAATTATAATTTTGGTTCAGTTTTGTTTCAAGATTATACAGTTTGGAAAATGAGGGGAAAAATAGTTTTGCCTTTACAAATTATGGACAATTTCGCAAGAATTTATTGCTGAGAGTCTTCAGTCGATACTATCAAAACAAAAACAAATAATACCCAAATAGTTTGCTGTTAACTTTAGAGCAAAAGTGTTTTGAAATGTAGCATAAAATTTATAAATTACGGATATTAAAAAAAGGAAATTTTCTCTGCGTTTTTTAACAGTATGTTTTCCGCTTAGAGCTGCGAGTAACCTCAGTTTTCTAGCAAAGTTTTCGGTGATGAGACGGCTAAATGACTAATAGATTTGGCCATTTCCGACAAATGACTAAGAAGCAAACCTCCCGCGACCGAAACTAAAAAATCATAAATAATCAGGAGTTTGCGTGAAGCAGCTGATATTCTAACAATTTAACTATGGATGTTGCTTAGAACATTTCAGAAAGAAATGAAGAATATAGTTACTTGAAAAAAAATTTTCTATTTGTTGAAATGCAAACGCGAATTACTTGATGGGGAGAGAAACAAAAGAGAGTAGTGTATGTTTTTGAACTCGGTAACGCGACCTGTCTGAACATTATTTCACAAACAAAATCCCTATATCGGATTGAAGACTAACAGATTAAACTTAAAAAATCTTTTGCGAAAACAGCGTTTAAGGAAAGCAGTTTAAGGACAGATATTTAATTTCAGCATTTTATCCAAAACGATATCCGAAATATTGCCTTCATTTCTCAAATGTTCTCTGGGCATAGTGCAATCAATAAAGAGGAAAGTTATACATGGGAAGGATTTAAAAACATTTCAATTTCAAAATTCGGTAAGGTTTTTGACATCAATCGAACATTGCTCGCTAAAAATGAGCACGATTTTACCATTTCAGTGTACCAAAATAACTTAGCAGTTCCCACCGCTAACATTCTGGTGAAAATTTTGCTTTGCATTTATAAAATCCTTTTGCGTCGACTCTTGAAATAATTCTTGCCCTCTATAATTTTTTTAGTTTAAAAATATTCTGAAAGCAAATGTAAAATATCTGAACTATTATTCATACTTTTGTTTCAAGTTAACTTACGAAAAGAAATTAAAATTCAAGAGTTGTGATTGTATTTATTTTAATTTAATTATGATTTTTTTAATAAATACATATTTATTTTTATATTTTAAAATTTATGCGTCATTAAAATCAGATTTGAAATTTTACTTTATTTAAAAGACTTCTACGTAACAACAAAAGCCGTGTCATTTTTTTTCAGAAAGAATTCTAGAGCTTAATAGAAACCGGACAAGAGAAAAGTCTGCGGTTAGTTAATCGTTATTCAGATTACACGTTAAAGACTGTAACTTTACCATGTCTACAAAATTACCAGCAATTTGAAGAGTAGCATAAATTTGCGTAAAGTGTTTGTCTAGTCTAATAGGGAACCGTTTTACCTGATCTTTGAATTGTTCAAAATGATATATCTATTGGTACGGTTTGCTGTTGCGTTGTCATGTCCCTAGTTTCACTCTTAATCTTTATTCTTTGAAAATTTCTAAGAGAAACCACCTTCCACCTCTTCCATATTATAGAACATTCGGTAAAAAACGGTAGTAGCTATGTATTTAGTAGCTATACATCAGTTATATCGCGCATGGGACGGAAATTACTAGCATTTTAGCGTATGTTGATTTATAGAAGACAGATGAGTAACACTGCCGAGGGTAGTAAACTTTCATAATTACTAGATATGGGAAATGTTATTGTCTTGCAAAATGTACTCTTTATTACTATATTATTGCTAACATATAAAATTTATTTTATCGTTTTGAGATCTTTTTATAACTCTATAGAATTTTCATCAGCAGGTTTCAGTTTGTATTCCAGTAATAAGGTTGTTTTGTAAAATGAATTTATGTACTTAGCAAAGGAACAGATAAAGAGCCATTTCTCATGTTTAAATCTCCATTCTGTAATTATGAAAGAGTAACTGTTAGTAATTTGGAGACCAAGTTAGGAAGAACAGTCTCTAAGGGATTGCATAGTTGGACGTTTGCTAATAACGTTTTCTTGAAATGAATTGAGAGGGCTAACCTTTCTTCAGGATTGTGGCAGACCTATACTCTCCGTCGAAGACTCAGGTGTAATGATACACAGTTACCAGGCGCCTGGGTGTGAAAACCGCATCCTCAGTAGAAATTGTATTAAAGAGCATGGCGTTTCCTACCATAACGTGAGTTGAGTCTTAAACGAGAAAAATCTCCGGTGAAATGGAGGTGAGTCTATCGATATTTCGTTAAGAAGAGGTTATTCCATCAATTTGGTGTTTGCTGTGTTTCGAATAAGTATATGGTCATAATCCTAGTTGCGTGCTGTCCGCGTGGCGTCGACAGGCGGCGAAGTTCTTGCATGGCATCAGGAGGAGGTTGGAGCGTAAGAGGCCCAGAGGCTTCTGGTTCGCTGAAAGTAAAGTGCATATCCGAGCAAGTCTAGTATTGGTCAAGGGGCGGGGCGTAGATCAGATGTGTTCAGATGATATAAACAAGGTATATGAGAAGTTAGAAACAAAATGCAGCTTAATTCTACTATAAGTTTAAATCAAAAATAAGTAAACGGTTCATGGGGAAAAATAATAAGTGACCGAAATGTAATTAATCTGTTATTGGTAAAGTACTATGGGAATACTGGGGTTGAATTAGCCAAAATAAGGAAAAAGATTAATTTAATTTTGAGTTTACATACAAACCTAAGAGAGGATTACTTATCAAGTCTATTGGGAAGGATAGTAATATTATTGCTAATTTTTATGAAATGTATATACTTTTTCCATTATTATCAATAACAACAATATACTTCTGTGTGACACAGCTTTCTAGGTTGTTAGATGCTTAAGGACCGTTCTAGGTCTTTTGCGATTGCTGTGTTCGTAATAGTCGTAGTCCAGCTGAGGAATAGTATCATTCCGTACTTTATGGATATTACGTAAGAAATATTTAGCTATTTTGGCGAAGCACACATTGATTTTTCTATATCCAATTCATAATGGATGGTATCGTTTCTGATAAACCATGGGCAATTAGCCATTTGTCGAAGAGTAATATTTTGAGCTTGTTGCAATCTTTTTAAGGTAGTGTTACATAGAGAATCCCAAACCGGGCAGGCATATGAGATGATGGGACGCAACATGGATTTATATAACTCTTGCCTTGATCTTATTCCTCTCTGCTGAAAGAGTAGCTCTCCGGCAGGGACTTGATCGGAGCTGCAAATTTGTTCTTTTCTTATCATTTTATCATAAAAATACCGTATTGTATCGGCGACTAAATAGTAGATCTTGCTTATCTCTATAATGTTTGCACAGGTTTCACATATAGAAAAAAAATACGTTAAGAATTTGGTATCAGTCTGCCCTTGAATTTTTTCCAAACTAACATATTTACTTTTAAACCTGTTCTTAACACCATCTTGGTGATTCAATTCAATGTAAATTTCAATAAACTGGTGACCTATGAAAGAAGGATAATTACTGATTTTCCAGCCTCCGATAATAAAAAAAATACTTAAGTAAAGGAATGTCTGGCCAGCTTGGCCAGACATTACTTGGAGTGCTTCTCTTGCTTGGAGTACAAGATATCAAGTAGGTGGGAGGTGGTTCAGTGGAATAAATTTTTGCAAATCTGTCTGTAATCCAATTTAATAAAATAAAGAACAGTAGCTCCACGAAAGTTGTCCTGTGGATCTCCCATAGAGCTCGCGCACTAAATTCGTTATTGATTAGAATAATACAATTCACTGAATAGTTGAGAACTCACTCTAACTCTGGAAGCGCGTCTGCAGTGTTCCCTAATGGAGGGATACGTACATTGATGAATACAATACCATTATTAAGTCCTTCAAATCGAACTGAAATTGTAAATTCGACTTTAAATAGAAGAAAAGAAAATAATATAGCATTGTACACAATAACCATCAAGTCGTTAACTGACTGGTATATCTTCATGGGAATTTTCATTGTACTAAACTCTGGGAGTTTACTATTAGTTGAATAGTATTAATGTAAAAGAGCCATTGAGAAGTTATTCTTGAACATGATGTGTCGGCTTGGCAAAGCTGTAAATTGTCTTCAAGTGTACCAAACCTATTTATCATTCTTTTGCAGCGAACTACCAATTTTAACGTTGCACAGCATTCTTCAATTTGCACAACTCGACTTTGCACGCTAGCATACTTTGGAGTTGGTTGAGTGTGTTTTTCCTACGCATTGCCCTTATCTTTATCGGATACTGCAGATTTAAAACATGCGGAAGTTTTTGATTTAGAGTAATCGGCAGAGCAATCTGTGCAAGTTATAAACTAAGATTATATGCAGAATTAGATAAAATCAATAGTGCTGTATTAGAAATACTTACTTCGATATCTAAGCCATAAACTTAATTCTCACAGAAAATGTGCCTCTAAGAATACATACTACGAGTATAAACTAAAAACTGTTTCAACTAATTGTTTACTAGCAGTAGGCATTTATAATCTATTTGTTACTAGGTGAGAAAAGAACGCTTATCATTATCTATTTTCCAAACTCCTCACTACAAGCAAAAAAAAAAAAAAAAAAAAATT